>VXAB01006860.1:68043-101077 GCA_013399175.1 Odontophorus gujanensis | reverse complement strand
TGAATGTTTCTACATATAGATTTTCTCTGCCTGTTTTAGAATGTTTTGTTTCTTTTTTTTTTTTTTTTTTTCCCACTGGGAATGTTCTGCTTGATGTCAGTATTTTCAAATTGCACTAGGGACAGCAGGGTGAGGAGAAAAAATAATTCTTACATTTCCAAAGAAGCAGGAATTTCACATCACTTGGATTAAGTTTATTAAGTACTCAATCTTTTCTAAGTTTTTTATTGCTTAACAACTTTTAGATGCTTAGTTAGGTTCACACATTTAAAGGGCTTTTTCATTTTGCCTTCTCTGTATTCTGAAGGGAAGCAAGAGGTGGTAAGCTAGGAAAATATGTCTAAAGTGTTATTCTTACTGGGTCCTTTGAAAAGAGGGAAGAAAGAACATGAGTCCTAAGTGATCTGAGTAGATTACTCATTAAACTTGACAGAAGCAAAAAGGTCAAAGCATCAAAGAATGGCATTGCCACAGGGAACTTAAAATTGTACAGAATCAATTTGTTCATTCCCTTGTGGGGTGGGCCCTTCCAAGTTTTGCTGCTTTGTTACAGTTCTAGGTGACTACTTTCTGTGTTATCATGACATCAAACACCTTGTCTCAGTGCCTGAGCTGCACCTTACAATGTGTTTCTTGAATTATTCAGGCAGGTTTTGTAAATCAGTAAAGACTGTGAGTCCCACCTATTTCCTAGTATCTCTATCACTGAGATCTCAGAGGTCAGAGGGAGCAGAGATATCTGACTGAAGCAGGAGAGAACAACAGCAGGGATGGATAGTGGCCTTCAAAGATTGTTTTGTGGAGTAAGATCACAGTTAGGTTAATGTATGTCTGAGTGAAGACTGGGTAACTTTATAATACGTTAAAGATGAAACATCCAGAAATATCAAGAATTATTAAGTATAAATAAAGGCATATGAAATAGAACAGAAACAAGCTGGTTAAAAATAACAGAGGAAGTTTAAAATAATCCTAATTTTGAAATGGCCACTTGATGATGGGTCTACTCAAGAGTTTATTGCAGAATTACAGTGGGTGAAATGTAGCAAGATTTGAACTGTAACTATAACACAGTTGTTGGAAGTATTTGGAGCTAGATTGTGTAGTCTGAAGAGTCTTTTCACACATAGTAAGCCAAATGTAATCACAAACAACCTCTGTGTTAGTATTAAATCCAGGGTATATCTTAAAATCATTAGATATCTTCTATTTTAAAAAGAGGGTTTTTAATCAGAATTTTGGCTGCATCTTTAAAAGGTGCATTGGGCATTAGAAAATAGATAATAATCATTACTAATAGTAAGGATAATCCAAGAATCCTGTAGTTGACATGATAACAAACTTAGTAACATTTCTACAGTGATTTCTGTCAAAGGATCCCCAAGAACGTTGATGCTTAAACATCTGACAGAATGCAGAATTTATTCTGGGCCAGCAGTACTGCTAACAGATTTTAAGAAGGGAAGTAATTAATAACTTCTTTATTTGAAACTGCAGGAAACATTAGGGAGAGAGAATATAATTAGCCAACTTGGAATTTTGCCAATAAGTTGGTGTTAATATGCCCTCACTGGTATGAAAAGTGCTATGGGACTGACTGCAGCCTCACTCCGGCTCCATTTCTTACGACAAAATTCACAGCATTCTCCTGTTACTTTTAAGCAAATACTGGAAGATTTTAAATTCAGACCAGGTCAGAAAATCATTTGCTATGGTAGTAAGACAGTATCTGTGAAATAGATAATAATGTCTAAAAGACTAGAAGCATTGGATCAAGTGGAAAAAAAAACAAAACACAAAACATCTTGTCAGGTGTATTCATCCTCGTTGTAATTCAGTTTAGTATATGTCAGCACCAGAAGGTGTCTCTTAGAAATCTTTCTGGATTTGAATGGGATTCTCTTCTACTTTTTTTGGAGGTCTTAACGCACAACAAGATGTTTAAATGAAAGAAACAACTCTGACAAATTCTCCCTATTTCGTCTTTCCCTTTGTAGGTTAGAGATTTCAGTCTCTGTCTTGACGAACATTTTTGATATTGTGATCGCCTCAGAAATAGCATTGCACATCATCTTCAGATATCGGGTCCTGCATTGTTTGCTTGCCAGTTGACTTTTTAATATAACATTCTGAATCTGAATTGTTTTGCTTTTCAGAAGACCAAAAAGTAAAATGTTTGGCTGGTAGTGAAAGGCACATTTCTCCCAAACTGGTGAGACAGATGTTTTCAGAGGTTGTCATGTTTTGCCTTTCTTGCTTCTCTGTCAGAAATGCTGTGATCTTTGATCCCATCCATATGGATGGTGGAGAACCTTGTTCCCACTGTCTGTGACAACCTGTATGTATGTCATCAAAGCAAGAATAAAAAACACAGCAGCGAGCTCTCCACAACTAGTTGTAAATTAATAAAAACTGTTTATAAACAAGTAAAACCTGAGCTATTCATGAGGGAGAAGTTTGACAAAAGGGCAAGGAATCCTCTGTGCCAGTTCACATCACCAGTTTAAAATACAGAAGCTGACATCTCCTATTTGCCTAGGGTATGTACTCCTTCTTCTTGCTTGTTGTGAGTAGATGTGGGAAAGGGTCCCACTGCATTGTAGTAATCGACTTGGCTTCTCTTGCCTTACAGTAGCAGATGGGCAATCCAGAAGAGAAACAGCTTGAGCCCTGCTTTTTGGCTGAAGAAGGAGGATAACAGGAAAATTTAGTCAGCTACTGCTGCTTATCTGGGGCACGGGCCTGTAGCCAAACCCCCCAGATTATCCAACTGGGGCACCAGCTGAGAGGTACCGGCAGGGGGTGGCTGAGGCAATTCTGCCTCATTCCAGCAGAGGTTTTATCTAGCTTTGAGGCAGGCAGAATGAAACACGTCTCCCTTAATATATATATGTCTAAGTCAGGACCCCCTTATGTACTGCTGGCTTTCAGAGCCAAAGTAAATAAGATTCCTTCATTTTCTCTGATTCTTGGAAAGAAGCAGATGAGAAACCATGTCCTAGACTGCAAGGAACACTCCTACTATGGTCCTTTTTTAGTTATGGTAGAAAAGTCTATGGCTGAGATCAATGTCCTTTACATTCTGAGGACTGAAAATGATGAGAGATGAGTTTCTGCCGTTCTCAGCTGGAGGAAAATGTTGTTCTTTGCCACATCCTAGTCAGGAGACAATTTTTTCTAGTCTTCTCTGTTTTGTTGAAGGCTACAAGGGTGGTTAACAGAAATTTCAAATTAGACAATCTCAGCTGTGACTTGCAATGCCTCTGACATTTCACTTAAGATGGGTTGGATGACCAAAAAGGAAGAAAAGACAACTTTGGTTTGGGCCTACCTGTCAGGACAGCAGGCAAGCAGCTGGGAATAGCATGAATGCTTCCTTCTGCTAAATGTGTACATAGATACATACATAGGTCACTCTGGAACTCATTCCTATTTGTTTCTATGGAAACTACAAAAGATACAAACAGCACCATAAAACTAAGCTACGAGACACTATTTTCCAGCATAATCACCACCATTAGCTGTGCATTTTTGCCAGCAACAAACAAGAGCCTGCATGCCATGCTTGTAAATATCTGCACCAGCGGAGACAACACACTGTTGCTGTCACCACTGCTGAGGTGCACTACCCACTGCCTCACTGTGCTCATATCCACTGTTTGGTTTCTTACCTATCACTTGTAGATGTGTAAATACACAAACGGATACATAACTGCATGGGTGGATGTGTGGATGGAAAGCTGGACAGACAGAGAGAGGAGAACAGTTAGAACAAATAACAGTATCAAAAAACCATGGTACTTTCTGGTGATATTGTATAACAAGTCCATAATATCAATAACTGACTGATATAAGACTGTACACTTTCCAAGTGTTGTTTTTTTTTTTTTTTAAATTACCAGAGAACTCTGGCAACAGGAATAAAAATATTTATTTTCTCTAGTATTGAAAGGAGTTATCCTGACAAAATACTTGATGCAACAAAGGTCTAGAGGGACCTGAAACTTATATCTGATGCTTTAGAATAGTTCTTCACAGAGAGAACAAAGAGCACTGTTTACTTAATTGATCTTTAATTAGCTGCATCTGTCTCATTACAGTGGACAACAATTCCTTTTTCAGTTCCATGTAACAATATCAGCGACCCCTGAACAACATTTCTGTGGATGAAATCTTTTGTGTGGATGAATGTTTGTTCATAAGAATGGCAGAGCCCCCAACAATTTCTATGAATTAAATTATTTATATACATAGAATTAAATTTGTAAATTCAAATAAATATGTCTCTTTTTCAGTATCTCTTTTGAGATATCTCATTTTTCATGTGCTTTTCTTGAGCTTGCATATACAATAAGTTCTGCAATGATAGCATAATTTTCAAGGAGAAAAGACAGTATTTCATGTGAAATTGTGTAGTTCTGTGTAAATTCCAAATCATGAACAAAAAATGGAGTAAAATGGAAAAGACTGGTAGAGAACAGACCCGCAGACTTGTCCCTGGCTATGGGATATGTAGGTGACTTTTAAGCATCTGTACACCAAACTTGGAATTTGAAGTCCTTAGTGTAATCTTAGGAACAATATCCAATTCTTCTTCCTTTTAAACTATGTTTTATTAAGACTATCTCCTGAAAGACTTACTTCACTAATGCATTGCTGCTTGTGTACAGGAAAGTTTACTGCAGAAAGATTCATCTTGCAGTGGCCTGTAAGGTCTGAAATGAATAAGATTTCTACTCCTGATGTCAAAGATTACTCAGTCAAACCCCAAGAATTCAAACAGCATGATAATTTCCTAGGGACTCAGTGTTTGCATTTGTATTTGCACAGGATTATCTTGATGTTAACAGTACCTAGCTCCTTTATATTCATCATCACAGTGTCTGACGACCATCCTATTCCAAAAATAATGTGGAAAGAGAGGCAATTCCTTATACCAAAGCTGTCAGTGGATTTCAGTAATAGTGATAATACTCTGAATTAGAATGAAAGCATTGTCTTTTTACAGAAGGCATTCTACAGGAAAATGTCTTATAATTATTGATCTGAAGCCACCATCAGGATAACTCTATTGAAATCTGTGAAGTTACGTTTTGTATGAATTTGGTACTGGTGCTTGGTAAAATCTTTCTGTTAATTCTACTGTTAGAACAGATTTAACAATAAACTACTTGTTTGCAACACACACAGTTTCTTCAACGGATTGTAAGAGCTATTCACTGTCAGCCCTAAGGGGTCTTCAACACATTAACATATTTGCACTGGCAAATATGTGTCTAGTTAATTTAAATCACATTGTATACATGAAATGACAGATTAAGATATCCTCTTGATAAGGACATAGAAAACCAAACCACATTTCCTTCAGTCCAGAAACTGGCTATCAGTCAAATTGAAGAAATAAATTTCTGTTAACCATCTGCTGTGTACACATACACATGAAGACAAAGTTCTCTGCTTACAGCAGGAGATATCTGATGCTTTCTTTATGAATGTAATAGGACTCAATTAATTATTCAAAACTGTGAAAATCTAAAGCTTTGTTCCAGCACTAAGAGCTTACTACCTATCACTGCAGTTTCTGTCAGTGGTCAGTAAGTGCCAGGCAAAGGTAGAGGAGAGACCCACTGTCTCCCAGTACTTCTCTCCTTTGAGGTTGTTGCAGGAGATGTGTTGGTCTCACAGCCCCGAACATACTCCTCACATCCATGGCATCTTCCAAACACAGCAATAATTGCACAGTATTCAGTGACCTTTAAACACTGGAACCTTTCTTTTGTGAACTGAAGTTCATGAAAGGGAAAAAATA
The DNA here is from genome assembly GCA_013399175.1 of Odontophorus gujanensis. Taxonomy (NCBI): domain Eukaryota; kingdom Metazoa; phylum Chordata; class Aves; order Galliformes; family Odontophoridae; genus Odontophorus; species Odontophorus gujanensis. The sequence continues at coordinate 95,268 of VXAB01006860.1, read as the reverse complement.
TCCTAACATTTCAGATTCTGAAGGCTTGCCCTGCAGCAAAAACTCGAGCCTATGCATATCTGTTCTAGCCCACATTTTAGTCTCTACAATTCAAAATATTGATTTTTTTCATTTTCCAATCACAGTTTTGGGGCAATTCTCAAATGTACCAGAGAAATGCAATTGTAAGAATGAATTAATTCATCTAAAAACTCAGATGAACAACGCAGGACTTAGAAACTTGTGTGAAAAAAAAACAAAGGAGTTACAGTTTGCCTTCTGATTTGCAAGGAACAATTTTAAAAAGCAAAATGAAACCAATCCCAGGGGACAATGTACGTTAATAACATGTTAGAGTACTTATTAATTTATTATCAAAATTTTTATCAGCTTCCATGAATTTGTTCTAAATGAGCTTCTTAAATATACTCCAAGAATGTTTGCTTAAACAAAGCTTTATTTTATTTTATGGTGCAATCAGTCAGAGAGAAACTTTGTTTCTCTTTATTCACATTTGCTTCAAATATTTGGGGCATGTCTCCCCTGTCACTTTGGCAAGTCTTGGTCTAGAAAGTGCTGTTTTGAAACATGTAGCCCAGAGCTTTGACTTCATGAGTTTCAGAAAGGATACAGATTGACTAGTACTGCCTGGCGTTTGACTGCACTCAGCTCCTAAACCCACCACTGCAAGTGGAAAACCCTCAGAACTATCCAAGGAAATGTGCAACAAGCAAGGCGAGGGACTTCAGCTTTTCTGAAAACACTGATATTTGAGTCAGAGATTAAGCAAGATCACTCAGGAGACTCTTTTCTCCCACACCTTCTAATCATATGTATGGAGATAACTACCTGCCTGAGTCCCTTGTTATCATTCCTATTGTTGCTTTCACTGTACCATTCGAAAGACTATGTTCAGTAATCATAAACATTGCATTCACAGTGCTGCAGTAGTTGCATGCATGTCTTTATCATCTTGTTTTATGTATCATGTCGTATTATTTCAAAAAAGATAAAAAAAAAAAAAATCAAATAGCTATTTCCTCTATCTCAGTCCTTATCCCTTGGGCATTTGAAAAGTTATTGGATTTTGGAAACAGGATGATCAGCCTTTATATCATCGTTTGACAATAAACTCAGAAAGAACAACCTTTTTATCAACTGAAATCATCAAATATTCCCCATTAGTGTAGTCTTGGAAGGAGTGCTAAATGAGTTGTCATTGGAGATGTACTATTTGAAATAGCACACACAATGTTTTCCCTGTGCTTTCTCAATAGTGCCATTGTAGGAAATAAGTGGCTCAGGTAGTATGCTTTACAAGGAATGAAGATCTAATACTGAGGGGTTTATAGGCACCTTTCAAATCTTAAATGTCAGTTCAGATAGCAGCTTTTCATAAGAAAAAATGTCATTGGTATTCCTTACTCATTTTTTCAATTTCTTCTAAAAATATGTTGGAAAAAAAAACCAGTAAGAAATAACCTGAGCAAGGAAGAGACTAGTTTTTATTTCTGATGATTAATGTTAGTGCATGTCAGGATCTCCAGTGAGTTCTGAAAGATGAGGTGGCAAGACAGACTTTGGATATAGTCTTTCTTAGCTTGCTACAGGTCCTTCAGATTATACAGGACATATAGTTTTTCAGGGAATAATGTTCTCTACCAGCTCCTGGTTATATAGAATATGTCAGTATGCTCAGAGTGTCCCAGAGAAAAAAAACTTGCAACATAACCATAGACAACAAAGCAGAGTGGAAACAAAATATCTGCTGCTAAAAATATCCCTGTTATGAAACAACTTTGGGCATTCCAGATAATGGAAATGAACAAACAATAATTCATGAAAAACTGGTTAAAATATTAATAATAGTGTTGAAGTCAATAATATTTTCTAGGTGAGTTCTGGTTGGCTTTTCATCAGTTTAGAGGACCAGACATACTACAGAGTGCCTGGAACTAAAATATGCAGACCTAAAAATGCTAAACAGTGGCTGACATTACTATTTTGGGATATTGTGAGTGGTCACTGATACCAAAAGTATAATGCTGAGTGATTGAAGATGTTGGCATATGCAGACCCATCACAATTAAATACTAGAAAATCATGATCCCCCCTTCTTAGTCCAATTGAAGGAGATGTGTCTTCATTTTTTCAAACCTGTCATGCAGCAAACCTTATCAAAATTTGCACTTAAGACAGGGAGTTGGCCCAGACTTGGGTTTGGAATTGGAAAAAAATCACTATGGGTCTAGACTGAGGCATGTGAGCAGAAATGTACATGGCAGAATTAAAGATTAAATGCATGAACAAAGCTTATTTACCTTTGTGTTTTTAAGTAGTATGTTTTCGTCAGTAGAACATTCACTAACCTATACATATATAATGTGTAGACATACATTAAAAATCTATACAATTTCTCTTATCTTCTCATTAAGGAACTGAAATAAGTCAAGTTATTCCTGCCTGTCTGAGACATAAATTAAGCACTTTGCATTAAAAATAAAAATAAAATAAAAAATAAAAAAGGAAAATTTTACATGATATTATATCCTCGTGGAACATATTAGCACAGACAGCTGCACTTTGCAGAATGACAGGAGGGGGATCTTGTCCTTTGTTACTGGGTAAGGCCAGGTTATTGATTCAGTCCATGTATCCCTAATAAAATACTCCTCTACTCTTTACATGCAGAAGTAAATAACACAGTAACATTTCACTCCCCATGAGACAAAAACTCATTACATACCATTGCAGGCATTTCACTCTGAAGAAACTGAGAAAGTCTGAATTCAGACTTTTTCCAAGAGTCATTCTTACTTCTTATTGCTTAAATGCACTTTACTTTTCACTAGCAAAATTAATAAATAAAGCTGCAGACTGTAAAATACTTATAGAAAATATTCCCTGAAGGGGAGAACTGTGTATGCAAGTTGGATGCTTAGATGAGGATCGTAAATTGCCTCTGTTGGAATGGGAGTTGCCTCTGCGTTGGCTTCAGAAACTCGAGCAGTAATAACACTTTGGGCCCACACAAAAGAGCACCTTTCATAAGGCAGTCTCCAGAGCTTGAGAAACCTAGAAAATCCCTACCAAACTTGCAAGGCAAGTTAAAAACAATATTAAATGCGTTTTGGTATTAATTGGAATGACATGATTTTATTATACTCTAAATTTCTGTAATTCATAATTTTCTCTTAATCTCACATTGGTAAGAGAAGTCTACTATCTAAGTTTATAAGAGAGAAAAAAAGATAAGAAAATGCTACTCTGGAAGCATCAGGAAGATCTTACTGACACATTTAGTTGTCTGCTTTCATTTCTGACTTTTTCATACAATTTGAATAATGACCAAAGTAAATGAATAAAAATTAAATACTTGGGGGAAAAAAAAAAAAAAAGCAAAACAAAACAAAACAAAACAATGTTCTTACAATGTTGAAATAAAATATATTGTCATTATATGATTAAAATTATTCCCTCTCCTGTAAATTAACATGCATGACAAGTTCTGACAAAACAATTTGATTCCAGCTGCCAAAACATGTAAATGTTCATGTATACCTACATTGATGTATCCATCGCTATATCAAAACATCTATAGATATATTCTCTATATCTATACTTATATAATCTATGCCTGTATGTCAGTAAATATATTTGGCATTCACTTTAAAAGAGGATGACCTTGGTGTTATCTATGCTCACTCCAGCAGTGCAATCTCAGTAACATGGAACCCAGTGGCAGCTCTATACTGACTTTGTTAGGTTTAGACTTTGACTTTTGGAGAAAATAGGATAACATTTAAATCCTTACCAAGCACACCAGCCATACCCTCTTCTCATTCCTCTCTAACCTATATTCTGGGCTGTACTTGGCACTTAGAAAAGTAAGAGTTCAGAACAACATATACATTTGCTGTGCTTTCTTAGCACATGTAGAAACTGAAGGCTAAAGACAGTCGTTCGTATTAATCAAATATCCTTTATGGCAAATGCTTCCTTTGAAGGATAGTTCCTTTGCCTTTTGATTTCATTTAGTTTAGCTGTTCTGCATACAAATAATTAATTAATTAAATAAATAAAAGAACCAATTCTTTCATCACAATCTAATTAATAGCTATCCAGTTAGATGTGATTGGAGTTCCACTTTTGTACATCTGGCAAGCATAGATACTTAAGTAGGCAGTATGAGAAAAGAAAAAGAGGAATTGTGTTCCATAGGAAAAGTTACATGGCTCTTATTAAGGAAAACTTTAACAAAAGAGTGATTTCTACCTAGGTAACTGTGGAAAGGTAATCAAACATTTTAATATTTTATATGTTTTAGATATATTTCTGTTATTGACAGAATTTTTATTGCTGGTGCTCTGATTTTTTTCCAGCTGTCATTCATCTAATTCACAGCAGTGGCTCCCCAAATTGCTCTAGTCAATATGGGAGTCAAATTACTTTACCTGCCAACATTCTACTTTTGTCTTCATTCTAAATATTGTTCAGTTCTGAGAATATTGTCTCTGCAGGTGCAGATGTGAATAGGAATGCCAACAGAAATTAAATGACATTTTAGCACTTTTGAGATAGCATATCATTTGTTTTTAGGAGATGATTATATTTTCTACACATATTTCATCAGATATCATCTCTATTATATCCTAATCCAGCATTCCCTGAAGTTAATGTCAATTTTTCAGAGACTTCATACAGATCTGGACTATGCCCAATATGACTGATAGAAAAGCAATAAATTTAACAATTAGGTTGGCATTCGTATTGCCCCAGTAATTCTTAGATTTCAAAGGAGACAGTAATATCTTGATAGATGAAAATACTGATCCGCCCATTCTAGTATTCTCTTCCATGATTGTGTCTACTTAGTCAGCTTCTAGTTAATAATTCACTTCCTGACCATTACAAACTTTTCCATATATAAACCTTGGGAAAAAAAAAAGTTGAATGTTTCTGATTTCACATCAATTTTCATAGTCACAATTTTTAGTAAAATTGAGAAGTTGGACAAATTCAACAATCTAATAGTCATTAAATATGTTGAAATGCATGGACTGAGTACATTTTTTGTCTAAACAGAAGCTGTCTTTCATTTACTTGTAGATTTTCTGCTTTGTCGATGTGCCTTTCTTCAACTCTTTCCCTCCTATGCAGAGCCAGTGTTGTAACCTGACAAAGCAGTTGTCATGTAATGAATGCATCAAAATTTTGTTTCAGTAGTGACAAGAACCCTTATATGTTCACTCAGTCTCTGAGATTGCTGAAGGGCTAAACGATATAACCATAGCTTATTAAAATTACATTGTAAAAAAAATCATCTTAAATGCATATTTATTGATACCTGCTTTTGTGGATAAGTGCCAATAAATCTCAGTGGATGAATGCTTGCCTAAAGTAATTGTGCTAAACATCCAAAAATATGTTATGAATTTGTGCAAATATTGAAACAATTACAGACAGAAAAATGGTTTTGGTATTAGTTCAGCTCTTGTCTAAACTTCAAAGCGGGTTTGTGAATGAAAGCGTAGAGAGGAATAACCTAAACCACTTTGGTTTTAGAACACACTGGTTTTCACATCAAAATGTAGTGATGTTTGTGAAATCTACTGAAAATGTTTTTTGTGCTGGTGAAGAGTGTTTTTAAATGAAGAGATCTTATTCTGATGATTATATTTATTTCAACAAGAACAGAAAGTTGCTTGAGGTGTCTTAAACATAATTCAGTATGAATAAAGGTGGCAGGCTATATATTCTTTTCGGACAGAGAAAACCATCCATCAGTATGATGCAATCCACAGTATGATTTGTTTCAAGTCTTGCACAACTCTGAACGTCTATAAAGTCGAGGTGTCTTACACCAAAGCCACAATCAACACAGAACAAAACTCAACACTGTACAAGAAGGTCTGCAGAAGTAGCCTACAATCACAAACTGCATACTTTTAAGTTAGGTGCTCAGATTCTAGGAAACAGTTGACCAGAAAATAAGGGAGTCTGTGGATAAAGGTGAGGAGTCGTTGATGGCCATTGTTAACAAACTGGATCAGTTTTTTTAATTAGTTGTAAATTATTTATATGGCAGCTGGGTGGCTCACAAGGACTGGAGAAAAGGAAGTCTGCTTTGGCGGAGGGGTTGAACAAGATGATCTCTAGAGATCCCTTACAACTCCTACAATTCTGTGATTTATATGAAATTTAAAGTCATCTCCTCAACTCACTGGTAACAGAATTCATAGAATTATAGAATGGCCTGGTTTGAAAAAGACCTCAAAGATCATACAGTTTCAAACCCTCTGCCATGGGCAGGGTAGCATCAACTGCTAGACCAGGCTGCTCAGAGCCATATCCAGCCTTGCCTTGAATGCTTCCAGGGATGGGGCATCCACAGTCTCATCTGGCCAACCTGTTCCAGTGTGTCACCATTCCCCTGGTGAAAAACTTCCTCCTAATATTTAACTTCCCTGTCTTAGTTTGAAACCATTCCCCCTTGTCTTATCACTATCAATCCATGTAAACCGTTGTTCCCCTGCCAGTTCATATGCTCCCTTCAAGTACTGGAAGGCCACAATGAGGTCTCCCCAGAGCCTTCTCTTCTCCAAGCTAAACAAGCCCTGTTTTCTCCACCTTTCCTCATAGGAGAGGTGCTTCAGCCCTCTGACGATTTTAGTGGCCCTCCTCTAGACCCGTTACAAGAACTTTGTGTCCTTCTTGTTCTGGGGGCCCCAGGCCTGGACACAATAGTCCAGATGGGGACTCACAAGAGCTGACTAAAGGAGAGCAATCACCTCCCTCTCCCTGCTGGCCATCCCTTTTTTAACGGAGCCCAGGATATAGTTGGTCTTCTGGGCTGCAGGCACACGCTGCTGGCTCATGTCCAGCTTCTTGTCTACCAAGACCACCGAAGTATTTCTCCACTGGGCATTACAGATTACATTCATAACAGGTATTAACTTAATGTCCAAAGAACTGGAGTTTATCACAGTTTACATGAAAATCTTGTTTAGTAGAGCTAGATAGAGGCTTTACTCTCAGCCGTTTTAAAAAAAAAAAATATTGCAAGTAACTCTAATAAGTACTTACTTTGCTTGGTGAGGCTACTTGATGTCATAAAGTTGTCACTTTAAACTGTACAGACCAGAAGTATGGGCCTTGGGAAATTATTTTTAACTTTTAATAATCAATATGAACAGTACTAAAACAGAAAGATTTCTTGTATTAAGGTATTTAAAATATTTTTTGATCAGGTAGAACAATTATAATCCAATTCAAAGAATTGGGTTAGATCTGAATACCAAGTTACTTTCTCAGGGCAGTGCAAACCACACATTGCGCTATTTGAGAGAGACTAATGGAAACAATAGTTTTGTATAAAATCTTATCTCCAAAATTTTAAACTTCATTTAAGTCACCACACTACTGCACAATATTCTTAGATTCAAAGAATTATTTGTTCCTCAAGACTAACAGTCCACTGGTTTTCTATTTAAATCAGTTGTGCACTTGGGCATACTAATTCACAAGAAAGTACAGCACAGTGGTAAAACAACTTTAACATCATCCCTAGAGAAACAAAACAGAGGGAACACATACAAAAAGTAATACAGATTAAAGAAGAAGGCAAAAATCCTCAGCAGGTGTTATAATCAGTGTGGCTAAACTCAGTTCAATTAGTCCATGCTCATTTACAGCAGCTGAGATTCAGGAGGTGAAAGTCTGAGGTGCAGAGGTAAAATACATAAGCTGTTGTAACAGTTGAGGGTACTTCTTCTATCTTCAAGTAAACGCATTGTGATTATATTCATATCTACCTCTTGCTACCTAAACCAGTCAGGTTAGCACAACAGCAATTCTTCAGCTGTGTAACTAATAGCATTGGTTTCTGGAGATTTTTTAAACTGTAGTCTTTTTCTCAATGTGTGCATGCACACTATGTCCTTCTAGTGCCTTTCTAGATTTAACTGGCATCTGAAACATGTTCTCTTCAAGCCTGTGCTGTATATTCCAAAGGTCACTACTAAGCTGAGGCTTTTAGATTTAAGTACTCTATTACTTCTGTTTTTGCACTTACTGCACTGAATCCTTGTGCAGTATTGTACTGATTTTTTTTGTGATTCTTATTTTGCTATATTCAGATTCTACAGTCTCTCTTACCTTGACTTACCAGTTAAATGAGTTGGTTAGTCATACTTGTAGTTTGTTCAGTCAAAATATGCTTTTGTATTTACTAAATTTAAAAGTGCCTTCATTTCCTTTCATTTCTAACCCACAGAACATGTTCTCAAGGGCAATTGAGCCTGAAAGCCTCATCACTACTTGTATACTTCAAGACCTTCCTGCTTGCTGTGCTGCTTCTTCCTTTTGAAGTCCCTCTGAAGATTTTCTGGTGGCTTATGCCATAGTAAGTAGTTGGCAAATTACTTAGCGAAGCTCACTATCTATAAATTTAGCAATAAAGAAACAGTAAAAGTGATATTCATTATTGTTGTATGAGCACATACTGTGATATGAGGCTGTCTGGAAATTATAATGAAATCTTTTGAATGTAAAGAGAAGTTACCCTATATCAAATAAAACCAGCTGCTGCAATTATACAAGGTAGAATTCAGTACACAAGGGCTTTTGAGCTTTCAAACACAAGCCAATTACCAGCAGGGATCAGAAACTATTGCACCTGGAACAATTAACTGAACTATAATGGAAGGGAACAGGGTTTTCCTTCCAGAACCATTTTAAATTCTTTCAGTTTTGAGGAAAGAGTTTCTTACCTAGCATTCACAGTCTTTCAAAGGATAGAGCCCAACCTGCTATGGTCTTACCTAGCCAGCGTGGGCTGAGTCTCACAGCCACTGAAAAAATAATCAGCCTGTGATGGTGTGACATGACACATCCTGAAAAATCTTGGAAGAAACTTGTGTTGTGCAAAGAGGTCTCAGGCTATCTCCTTTTGGCTCCATAGTTTCCAATTAAGAAAATTGTCTTTGCATGTGGTAGTGGTATTTGCATTTTCTGGATCCAAGCTTTCAGCTCTTGGTCATGAACTCAGTTTTTGTTATACTTCTTCTGTTTCTGTACCAAAACATGGGTTGGATTTAACCCACCCATTCTTGGTTTGTTAGAAGAAACGAAACACCAGTACACATTGGTAACAACGGCAGAGGTGAGTCAGAGGTGTGTGCAGAGCTCCAGTATGTCCTTTTCCTAGCTCCTGTCTTCCACAGTTTCGTATTAGATAGGTTGGTGCTAGATTTCTATAATACTGTACGGCGGTAACCCGGGCAAGCTCTCCACAACTGAAAGGGCTTATTAGTACTGCAAGCCCTGTTGCTGTTAAAAGAAAATCATTCTCTGGGAAGCTATGGAAAAGCATTGCTGTCTTTTTCATACACTAAAGGGAGGTCTTCTTCATCATACATGCACACATAGATACTTGTGCTCAGATTTCTGTGCTTTCCATGACCTTTGTAATGCACGTCTTCAACTCCAGTAGCCATCCTTCCCCCCTGCACAGCAGCTACAGTCCTGTCCCTTTGCTGTAACAATCTAGCCTGTACATAATGGTACTGCAGAGTTCATAATCAGAGTGACACTTCTTAGCTCACCACAGGGGGCTGGAATATACGCCCATGTGATTGTAAGTACATTTGCCATCCTATGGCTGTATCGTACCACCTTCACTCAAAACATCTGCTCTTTAAAGACTTTGTTGTACACCAGATCCAAAACCTTACTTAGTGCCTGGAAGGCTTAATTTTACAATCTTGTAGTGTAGCTTCTTCTGTAACTACCCCATGGAGGCTAATATCAGTGGTAGTAATAAAGTTCTTGCTGTTTGAAAAATGCAAGCAGTGGCCGTCACCACAGGGTAATTGAAAACAAAATACATCAAATTCTGGCACAGTTCAGAAGAATCAGTTTAGGGAAGACTGCAGATATACAATAGGATTGCAAAGTTCAACACCTTGACTATACAGATCTGAGGTAGAGATTCTAAATTTAATTTTTTGTTTTATTCTTAGTGTATTTATGACTTAAGGCTCCATGGTGATGGTCAACAGATAGAATTCTTCTATTCACAAAAGATGAAGTGGCAGTGTCAGCATTTCAAGACTAATATGCCTCAAGTGCAACTCTTTCCTAAAGAAATTATTGCAGCCTTTACCTTCTTTCATGACTTTGCTGGGAGATTAAGAGGCATGCTGATGTGAGTCAGATGAGTATTTTTTTTTTCATTAGGTGAAAGCAGTCAGTGTAAGTAAGAATTAGATCATTATATGTTCTTATAAAGTAGTTACAGAAAGGAAACAATGGAAATTTCTAGTCAATACAGACTTGAATGATATATTAAATAGTAGCTTGCACTTGAAAGTGCCGCCTTTGATTTATTGGAGAGTGTTCTGTAAGAGTCCTAAGGTATACATGCTGTTTCTGACTCCAAGAACAATACGAACCTTTTCTTAAGAGCACTACCCAAAGAAGAGCACTACCAAAATAACAATAATAATAATAATAATGATATCACAGGATCTCAGAATTGTAGGGGTTCTCTGGATCTCTGGAGACTCAACCAACTCCCCTGCTAAAGAAATTTCCAGAGAATTAGTTACTCAGAAAAATGTCCCTCTGGGTTTTGGCTTTATATCCAGAGAGAGAGACTCCACAATGTCTCTGGACAGCTTGTTCCAGTGTGCTGTAAACTTGAACATAAATTGTTTCACATGCTCAGATGAAACTTCCAATGTTCTAGTTTGTGCCCACTGCCCCTTCTTCTATTAGTGGGTATGGTTGAAAAGAGCCTGGTCCCAGTCTCTTGACACCTGCCAAATGGGCCAAGCAGTGGGCCAAGGGCACCCCGCTTTCTGGTGGTCAGCCTTTTGTCCACCAGGACACCCATGCCCTTCTCTGCAGAGCTCCTTTCAGGCTCTCAGTAGGCCAGCCCCCCAACCTGTACAGATGCATGTGGTCATTCCTCCCTAGATGTAGGACTCTGCACTTGCCCTTGAATCTCATAAGGTTCCCCTTCACCGAACTCTTTAGCCTGCCCAGGTCTTGCCGAATGGCAGTATAGCCTTCCAGTGTGACAGCCGCTCCTCCTAGCTTTGTATCATCAGCAAACTAGCTGAGGGTGCACTCTACCCCTTCATCCAGGTCACTGATGAAGATGTTAAACAACACTAGAGTTGGTACATACCCCTGGGAAACACCACTAGCTATAGACCTCCAACTAGACTCTGTACCATTAAGCGAAACCCTCTGGGTTTTGTCAGTCAGCTGGTTTACAATCCACCTCACTGTCCACTTGTCTATGCCACATCTACTACACAGCAGCTCTACTGCATCATCCTACTATAGCCTGTCTTTCCTAAAAAGTACATAGCCACCCATGGCAGCATTCCAGTCATGCATGTTGTCCCTCCATGTCTCCATGATCATGACCCTACAACCACAAATTAAACACTTATTAAATCTTTATTAACATTTCCACTAATGAAATTTCCAGTGGAAAAAAAGAGTGTGTTCACAACAGAAAATGTCTAAAGAATTTGAAATCCAAAAGATCGTGTGACCTTTTGGTTCCAGGCATTTTGACAGCAACTATAATATGAGATATATGGTATATTTTATAGAGGAAGAAAAATAGAAATCAATTTAAAAAGGAGCAATGAGTAGGACTTTAGGTACTCTGTGTATCAAACCATATGCATACATATATAAACACAGCTACAACTTGTTTAGTTTCATCTAATTTCACAATAAAAAAGATTAGCCCCTAATATTATTATTACTATTATACAAAATGTTTTGTTCTGCTTTGTTGTATAATGTTCTCCATCCAAAAATAAATAAAATACATTTTGACCCACTGTGCACAGTTAACATTGACAGAAGCACTGTTGACTCTGACCCAGAATGCTGGTCACATCCAAACAGCAATACTTCTAATTATAACTCTGTACATGCATGTTTCTTTTCTCCTATGACTATAAATTCTATCCCTATCTGACCATTATTATGTACTCTTTCCATCCACTCTGGATGGGGTGACAAATGTGTAATTGGAAAATAAAGGTGGCAGTAGTACCATGAATAACCCCAGAAGAAGCAGAGAAGCTAGGTCAGATGAAACTGGTTATCTAATGAACGTACAACAGGGTGCTACAAATCATACACACATATAATGTAGAGTATAATTCTTTCTCCCGAAATAAGTTGTCATGATGCTACAAGTCACTTCTCCTGGTATGATCCTGGAGAGAGGAGGTACTTTCCAGATGCAGGATTTACCCCATAAGGCTATGAACAGTGAAGCATAATTTAAGGAGCCCCAAGGCTTTTCTAAATTACAATGGAGACTGAAGAACAACAAAAAAAGATTTATAGCTACCTTGGGTTTTCCTCCTTTCCTCTTGTCTAGCTTATATTGGCTTCAGTTTAAGAATCTAAATTAGTTCTTTTTACACCTTTTTTCACGCAATTCATGACAGGCAGAAAAGGCAGTGCTTTCATGAGGTCATTTTTGCCTTGTAATTCTCCTGAAGAAAGATAAAAATCTATTTTGTATCTTTTATGATATTACTACTCAATTTTTGGAAAATGTAGCTGATTGTAACTGCATTCATTGTGCTGGATCTATAGCAACGACAACCATATGTTCTATATTTTGAATAACCAGGTTTTTAAATCATTACAAATATTAATGAGTATTAGAGGTTTTGTAACAAAAAAGGCAATAGGAATAATTTATTGTAAAGATTCCTTACTGTATCAGAAATTAACTTTGATTAGCTGGAACTGTATGACATGGTGGTAAATGGGGCATATCATAATACATCCTAAAACAATTTAAGACAAGTTCAGCATTCATTATATGAAACTTGATGCCATTAAACTGGATAGACTTATCTAGTTTCTGATACCCACAAAAAACTCCATGGAAAAATCTATAGATCTGTTGTAAAGATGCAAAAGTGACATGTATTGTGTGTAAATAAGGTAATGATATTGCTAAACAAATTAGAATCCTGAGAATATGCTAAATATGCTACCTGAATGTAGTTTTCCATTCATCTCACTTTGATCTTGTGTTCTGAGTCTTTACTGACATAAATAGCTTTCTTGATCATTATGCTTGCTTTCTGAAGTCTATATCAATGTTCAGCTTAGAAGAGAGCATGGAGCATGTCCTACTGGAGAATACCTGCTTCTGCTCCCATTGAAACTGGGTGCATCAGGAACGAAATTAGGTGACCCTGCGTTTATAGGGGAACAGGTTCCTTAGCATAATAACCATGGATACTGGCTACAAAATCCAGTAGAAGTGAACACCATCAGAAAAAGTCTGTTGTTCCTACGACTGTAGCCTACTTCATTTTCTTGCTTTCTGATTTAATAGCTATACTTTTTACCTTAAAAGAATTATATTCTTTGTGTTAGGAGAAGACTATAAAGTAAGGCTTTTACTGAAAGTAAAAGGCACTTTGAACCCCAAACAATTTCTCTAAAGAATTTTTCAGTGGTGAAGATGATGCCAGAATGTCAAGTTTATTCCATTTTTAAATTTTTGCCTAATCTAAATGATTGTGTAATGATCAATATTTAAGCAATATCTCAGTTGTGGCATCACACATTAAAAAACCTTAAGTTAAAGACAAAGGCAATCTGAAATGTAAAATCTTTGAAATCCTTAGGCATTAAAGAGGAAAAACAAAGCTGCAGGTTTGCAAAAGTCTTACTAAGAAATACAATGATATCATAAACTTCCAAGAAAAAAATAACTCAAATTTATAGTAAGAAATTGGTATGTTACCCTCACATCTACCTTGATAACGTGAAAGAATTGCAGAATTTCCCAAATGCTAGAGGTTCTTTTCCTGTAAATTGCTTGCTGAATGAGAGGTATAGCTCATTCTATATTGTATTTTTCAAGCACTCTGACAGAGAGAAATGTCACAGAGAAGTCAATGTGAGTGTCAGTGTGTCCTATCACAGATATGGTTCCTTTGGGAAAACAACAATGCCCAGAACAATCACTGGAGCCCTGAAGGGCATCTCTGTGACAGGCACAATCCAAGTGCAGCGTAATCACTGACCTCATACAAGCAATGCTCCTCTGAAAACTGCACAACATACCCTACTTAAATTATAGGTCTCAATTATATAAATACATCAGAAAAATTACTATTTCTACCAGTACCCCTCTATTTGGAATTTGTCTGAATGGTCTCTGAACCTTGACTTCAAGGGCTATTGGCCTTCTGAAATAGCAGCATGTCTAGTTTGTTCACTCTTCCTCAATTCATTTTATTAGATATCATTCATGTTTTCAGTGCACTGAGAGCACCTCCCAGTAAATGTACTTGTTAACTCACTTCATTTTTAAGGAAGTCTAAATGTGACTACTTCATGAGATTTACCACTTACTTATATCAGCATCTTACTGATATACTTACATAATCTACTCTCTCCTCCAGTTTAATCTTACTTTTGTGGTTGAAGACAAGAAAAACAAGGAAAGAAGCAAGTCTTGAACACTATTCTAATCAAATGAAGTCATTGAGCTCACAGAAAATACAGTCACAGGACAGACGGCCTATATTTTTCAAATTGTGTACATCTCCTTAATTATTTCTGTGTAATGTTTTCATAGTTCTCAGGGCATGAGTTACACAAGTCTCAGTTTTATGAATCAAGTTAAGCCTAACTATGCAAAAAAGCCATTTGTTTAAAAAATAAAAAAGTGTGAAAAACTATGACTAAAAATAAAGTATGAAGAATGTTCTCCAGAATTTGAGTAGCAGAATGACAGGAGAACTCAAGCAATGAAACATTCAAGAGCAGTAGCGTCATTTGTATTGAATAGTGGCAGCAAGACGCTATATGCCTTGTATTTTTGGGACAATGAATAGAAAGAAGTCAGTGACCTGGCAGCCACACTGTGCTTTTTCCTTTGCCTTTGTTCCAGATTTGCTTTTTTATTCAAGTCTATTTATGGAAGGGTCTGCAAGAGAGCTGTGTTCTCATGTGAGAATTTGGTATTTCATGCTGTTTTTTCTTTCTGGACAAAATTCTTCCCCTGTTTGGGAGAATATCAATACTTACTGCCTCATATAGAAAAAGGAACTGAGTGAATTGCTCAGTCCCCTGGTTTGGCAAAGAAAAAGATGTTTTATTTAAGTTATTGGGAAACAAGACATTATTGCAGCCCAGGAGATAAAATATTCCTTGGCATGTTTTCCCCCTTGCTTTCAGACAGATAAAGAAACTACAGACAATTCTTTTCAATTAAGTCTTCCCAGTTATACCTTACAAATAGATTTGTGTCTGTTAAGGATTGGGATAACACATAAAGCCTTGAAAAAATTGTTCCCAAAGAAGTAGAAGGAAGAACTTGAAATAAACTTAAAAGAGCTGAAAATCCATATAAGTCCATGAGTGATATTTCAGCAATCCCAAGCTAAGATATAATGAGTAGCACTGCTCTGGGGAAGTGGATCCACTCAGCAGACAGATCTGCATGATGGGTTGTACAAAGTAATCTGTAGTCACTGGATCAAAGTTAATTTTCAGATTGAGTGGAACAGAAAGGATACCCTTAAATGAATATATAGAATGGAAGTTAAATTCATATTAACTAAAATTAACACAGGAAATATAAGACAAAAGTTGCTTGTCAGGCTGATTTTCCCTCCCCGGCTGTAAAAGAAAATAAAATATACTGCCTTTTGCTTTCTTCCTCAGCCCACAGAAAGCCTCACAGTCAAAACATTGCATCTAATCCTAGTTTCTGTTTCAGTAAGTATATTTCACTAAACAATTACATTAGCAATCAATAATTAGTAAGCTGATTTTAGAGGCTGTTTTAGGTTAATTACTTTGTTGAAAATAATGAAAAATATTAATCTAATTGGAAGTCAATAGCTATTTTTGGTATTTCAAATATAAATGGCACAAAAAACAGTACTGAAAAAAAAAAAAAAGACTATCTCCATCATAGTTTAATTAAGCTACTGAGAAGTAGTTAGCTGCTATAATCCCTGATTTTCATCTTTTAAGAGATGAGTTCCAATTTATTAAATTAATAGTCCTCCAGTTTTGGATTTGCTGATAGTAATCAGGTAATACCATTCATTGTCTTATTAGTTCGATTTCTGTGTGTTTTTGTGTTTATTTTTAACTGAATCATTAATGTCTTAAAACATTCTCATGCAATTTTAGTTTTCCAATTTGATGTCCTAGCTCTGTGCAAAATAAGGTCTCATTTATTTTAGTAGGATCAAGATTTCATTCTAGTGTAGAAAATAAGCTTCATAACTGAATGCATGAGAAAAGTATTCATATTTGTGACAAATATCTGTATAACCTTTACAGTTTTTTAAGTGCAATCCCTTCTGAATGCACAGCATTGTTAAAGGAAACAGGAGATTTACGTTTCTTTCTGGGTTCATTCAGTATTAGCAGACAACATCAAGGAGTTGAATAAAACCTCCTGCACCAGCCATCAAAGGAGTTATGACAGTGGTACCTAGGTTAGGAATTGAAAGGAGAAGGTACCTATCATTTGCTTTCATCTGGGCTTGCTGGTTTTCCTTTCTCAGAGCATTAGGTATGTGCCAAAGGAGGGATGTGGGCTGTCAGAACTTAAGCACAGAAGAGATGCTGGAAAGCTAAGTCAAGTTGCTTCATTGTGACAAAGCAGGAGATAGCTCGCCTGAGGGGAATTTCCAATGGTGTAAACAGTAGCCTAGATATAGGTCATTTACTGTGTTTATGCATTAGTGCCAACGTGCAGTGACTTTGAGGAATGAATAAACCCCAGTGAGTTTAAAAGAAACTACTTAGGCATCCCCTTAATTCACTTCTGTTATGTGAAGATGAATGGAGATATTTACAGGATCCAACCTGTTGGATCTCCTGAAATAGCAACAGCTGGTACTGATGCAGCTGCAGTATCAGTGGTGGTTCAAGAGAAAATGCATTGCAGATTTCAGTTTTGGGAGAATTACAAGCTTGAGTTCTGGCAGCTAAGAGGGGAAGAAGAAGGAGTGAATGTGACCTCAAGTCAGCCATAACTGTGCAGGGAATCCAGAGCTCCCCATGGAATCCGTAAACCAACCAACCTCAGTTTTAGTAGACCATAAAGTAGGTTAATTAATTTTTTAAATACAAAGAAATTAAAACAGTAAAAAAAAAAAAGATTGCTATCCAATTTCTCCTTGTCCACTGTGTCCTGCAGTGAGACCATTGTCTCAGTCAGCTCTAAGACTTCCTGAAGTGTGGTAAAATTTGTAACATCATATCTGTAACTTCCTAAAAAGCCTTCCTCTGTGTCCATGAAATTCCTCCCAAAGAGTATTTTCTCTCATCCTTTAGAAAGTCATATATGATCCTCAACTCTCTTTTTAAAGAAAAGAGTGCCTACACTGAATTAAAAAACAAAACAAAAACAAACAACAACAAAGAAAGAGTACTAGCTGTCACACAGCTGCTCAGACAGGAAAAACTGTTCTATTTCTGTTGCCATGACAATAACAATTTTTACAGGAAGGCACACTGTGGTTAAGAAACATTCTGTCTAACTGTTTGAACAAAGCATCAGCATTGCAACAATTACCTTACCTTACTCAGACTAACCAGCTGCCAGTTCCAATATCCCTTTTATGACAGTGACTAGTATCAGATGCTTCAGGAGAAAGATGATAAAAGACCAGTTTTAAGCAGTTACAAAATAATCTGTTCTTGAAGGACATTTCTAACTGGTTTTAGGTAGAGGTTAGCTCACAGAATAATTCATAGAGAGTTATATTTTTTTCTGATTACACAGTCTTCCTATGCAACATAACTGTACTTGTTCTTACCGGGTATGTAGCACTCAATTTTCTTTAATCAGCTTCTAAAATCTTACATACAAAGTTCTTCAATGGCTATGAGCAAGAGTCAATATTTTTGCCTTGTTTTAAAAGGATTTTTTTGTAATCCACGTACCATGAATTCACTATTTTTTTTTTTTTTTGGCAAGCAATCTATTTCACACAGAGAGGAAAAAAAAAACCTTCCACTTCAGTCACTTTTTACTCAGGACGTGTATCATAGAATATCCTGAGTTGGAAGAGACTCACAAGGATCATTAAGTCCAAACCCTGGCTTTGCACAGGACCACCCAAAATTCAAACTGTATGTCTGAGAGCAGCATCCAGATGCTCCTTGAACTCCAGTAGCTTAGGCTATGACCACTGCCCTAGGGCGCCTGTTCCATGCCCACCATCTTCTTTTCCTAACCCCCAACCTGACACTTCCCTGCTGCAGTTCCATGCTGTTCCCTCTGGCCCTAAATTCCAGTGAAATTACATATATGAAGTCTTGAAGGAAATAAAAATGCCGATAATTACACTAGAGTATTTATTTTTAAAAAATACAGAAGAAATGTCCTTGGTTGACCCATCATAAAAGAAGCTAGCATTAAAACAAGCAAGAAAAATTCAAGGACATAATATGCACTCAAAAACTACCTAGGTCAGGCAGACAAAAGTTGAAATATGGCATGGGCTATCAAATAGGCCTGGACAGAAAATCTGAGAAGATATACTGTAGTTCTTGTGTGTTTTTGGATCCAGGCAAACTAACAACATATTTTATGAGCAGCTGACTTCTTTGAATTACTGACTGTGTTTCTTTTCTTTCTCAGTGGCAGACTTATTTATCGAGACAGTAGAAAAAACAGACTTGGGGGGCACTTGAGACAAGGTAGTTAAATAATTCTTGCCAGAGAGTTACTACTGCAAGTTTTAAATTGGTAAAAAGATAAGATGCAGTAATCATGATTTTATGCCTTTCTAACAGAAATTTCTGTAACATTATCAATCTTCCTTTTGTACATGAAGCAACAAAGTTTGAAAAAAAAAAGATTATGAATCAAGAGTGTTACTCACAAGTCAGCTGTAACTATTTTACACAGATTACTACAAATTCATGGAAAGCCTGAAGTCAAACTTCAGTGAACATAGGGCTGTTAAAAACTAAGGAGTGATGCAGTGAGTCCTATATTTAATCTTGACATCGGTGGATTTTAGTGTACTTGCAGATTTGAGGAAAGAAATCAAGGTAAATATGAATATAAAAAATCATGAATCCAATAAAATAAAATACATACTAATGAGTCAAATATACAAATAGTCAGCAAAAACACAAACTTTTCTTTCAAGATTTTAAAGAAGCCTATGATAATTTTGTTTGTATTAATACAAAAAGAATATTTAATAGGAAAATTTCTGGGTACCAGTGCATTCTGGAGTAGAAACTTAGAAATTGACTGTAAGATGACTTTCTGCTGATAGTTCTATTTGGTCTAAAAAATTAAGATTAAACAGGTAAGATGAGAAAATTAATGGAACTAATAAGAGCAAAAGAATATGATGACTGCTATGCTATGCCTACTGGAAAGAGTGCAAAATTTTGCAAATAAGATATCAAACTGCTTCTCAGTGACCAAGAAAAACTAGCAGAAATTACCTTGGGAAAAAAAATATCAACCTGTTAGAGCAGGAGTGTAAAAGAGTGGGAGAGAAAAAAAATTGCTTATCTGTTTTGTGAATGATATCTGCCATGATGAAAATTTACTTGATGTACATACATTTAAAATTAAAGTTAGCAAAATATAGAAGTATTTAGGGTTGCATTTTTCCTCTTTTCTACATACTCTGATATTGCAAAAAGCACCAAACTACATCAAGACTTCCATTCCTTCAGAAAGTCAAAAACACATGAATGTACGCATAGTTTTCTGTTGAGAAAGATATTTCCGTAGTTTTTACAGTAAAAAAAATAAGTCATAATAAAGAGAAAAAAATAAATATTCATTCTCATTTTAAAGACATACCAAAAACAAGAAAATCGCTTGAGAGAGTCACATAAGAAAATGCATCCAGTAACTTCTCTCCTAAGTTGTAAATCAAGATTTTAGTCATGAAATAGATGTCCTTTCTGCTCATGGAAGAGAAAGGAAATGGGAGAGAAAAGGCATTTGAGCACCTTCTGTTTATTTCAAAAAGATACAAGATGGTTCAAACCAAACAGTTTTTGCCTATTATGTGGAGTGCTAGTAATGGAAAATTAAGTTCAGAAAAATGGGCAAGGTTCCATTACCATCAAAAAACAGTATGTTACTAAGCCAAAGTTATCTCTTCAATTTGCTAAAGAGGAATTCACAGAAAGCATCCAAGACACTTAGGTATCCAAAAGGAATCAAACTTAATGGGAACAGAGGGCAAGGGGAGTGGCTAATCATCAGGGGTCTGGTTTAAAGGGGAAAAATGGCACCACAAGTTATCTTGCTGAAATCTAACTCTGGCTCCGTAATACATCTCCAGTCTCACTGCATTGTGTTCATAGGGGGTGCTGCATTTGCAGAGCCAAGGTGCAGCCTGCATGCAAAATGTTTCGTAATTTAGTCTTTATTCATTTATTGGTAAGATTTCTTGTAATGGCAGTGGGGTCCCTGGTTATGGACTGCTGCAGAGAGACCAAGCATCCAGCTGAAGTTAGGCTCCAGCAAGGGAGCTACGGAAGAGAAACTTAACAGAAAATAGATGTAATATTGTACTAATCGTGGGTATAACTTGTTTGCTGAGGTCACTGTATGTGTCTCAGACCTACTAGCTAACGAGCACAGTGGGGTGAATACAATAAATAAATGTGTGTGGCACAGTAATTGCAGGATTAGAAGAGTGCATGTTACCAGATGGATCTTAACAGGGAAGGGGATTAAACGGAGGCTGAATTTAGGATTTACACAGTGTAGTTTTGTGTGACCTTGGTGTTATCTATGTCAGCAAGAGCATCGCTATGAACCTAAATAAGTGGTGAGAGCAAAATATTTCCAGAATATAAATCCATCTTGAAAATAACATCAGAAGAGTTTACGTTTTTGTTTTGCCTTGTTTTTGACAAATACAGTCAAACTTCAAATTAAAAATCCTCCTTCCTTTTTCTCTTAGCCCCTTAGGAGTAGGACTACTGCGCTCTGTAATGATACACTCAGTTTCATCTGTGAGCAATGATTATTGCTCCTACTTGCATGAGAGACCTCTGAGACTACCCCAGGTCATTCCAGAGAAATGCTGCGGTCAATTAAGCACTGTGAGGGACATTCTTCCTGCATTATGAACACTGAGATAAAATACTAGCCTGGAACAGGCACTGAAGTTGTTTTCAGCTGATGCATTAAATCCAGCATCCAAAAGATACAAAATCACGTTAATGAAGAATGAAATTGTTACTCTGAGCATATTAACTAAATCTCATTTGTCTCATTAGATCTAAACCCTAATTTTGATATTTAGTAATTAAATAATTTTTCACTTTAGTTCTTCTCTGTGCCATCATTTTGTAAGGGAATTTCAACCTTAAAAATGATAAAACATCTATTTAAAACTTTCATTATTATTTTAGTATTAGCAAGAAGTATCTTCAACTGCATTTCCCTGAAACAGCACTACTAGATTTAATAGATAACAGCACAAACTGAGAATCAACCTCAATAATATTGTGCTATCAAGATTTACCACTTTCAGTTATTTTTATTCATTAATTTTGAATTTTATTTTCATTCATTAATTCGATGTCACTTACCATTGTATCAAAAATAGATGATAAACACTTGTATTAAATATATTTAACATATCCTAGCAAGTTCCCAGCAACTGAGCAGCTTAACTTTCAAGCCTCATTTATTTTTCCTCCTTTCTCTCAGACACTCTAGAAGCTCTGATGCCAAAAATTCAGAGTAAGAAAAGCTTTTGCACTGCTCTGTGGTATGACTCTCCCCCTCACAACTACAGAGAAGTAACAAACATGCTAAAGGTATTCCAGGAGTCATTAATGGCTTTACATCCCTTGAAGTAGTATTTAAAACAGAGATGCATCATAAACCAGACATAACCTTCTCTGTTATTTCCATTTTCATTTGATCATAATAATCAATTCACAGTATGAACCTGAATCTTATATCAAATATGAAATTTACCAAATTTCCACAAATATTTTGCAACAAACAGAGCAATCAGTCCCCCAAACCAAAATAAAATCCCTCTTGTGAAAGAAAAAAATGAACTAGTCAATTAACATGTGCATAGCAGGATAATTTGGAATGGAAAATGATTATTGCAAAGCATTTCTGGAGAACAGCATAAACATCAAAAAAATATTCCGTATTAAAATGTTTCTGATAGCAGTGTGATCTCAAACCTGTGATTACACAGGGAAATTATTTTAGAACGGTCTAGTTTTTATAATACACTTGTATCTCTACGGACTGCAGACATGACATGCATAATTAGAGGAAGAGAGGGAAACAAACTGACTATGTAGTGGACCATGCCACAACTCAGTGTTAGATGCTGTTCTGTATCTGCAGTAAAATCTGGCTACTGTGGTTCTGATACTGTGTTCTGTTTGTGTACCTTTTGTTCTATAGAGGAAGGCAGACTAAAGGAGTTAAGGGAGAGTAATGAACCCAACACAGTGCAGAAGTCAATGGTCTTTAGTCATACACAAAGAAAACTCCATGGGCAATGTTAAAAGTCAAACTGTTAGCATTTGAATGGGAGCATATTTAGCACAGTGAAAAATAGGTGAATAGAGATAACAGATTGAAATTAAGAAATTAAAAAAAAAAGTCTTTGCTAAAAATCTGACAACAATTCTATAAACCTGCAGAATTGTCTCTATAGCAATTCAAGAAAACCCATACCTGGTGCTGGCCAAAAAAAAAAAAAAAGCAGGAAACACGTGATGAGATTCTGGATGTGCTTCTATCAATTACTTACCTTTCTTAATTCCATGAGCTGAAGCCCCTGCAGATGCATTTCTAAAAAGAAAAACAAAAAACAAAAGAAAACTTTCAGCTGTAGTACTTTATAATTTTTTTCTGCTCTTCTGTTTCTGTGTCTTTGGGTAAACATACTGCAGGATAATTAAAAATCACTAAAAACACAGTGACTACTAATTCAATCGGGCTGAGCAGCTCTAACTTGAACTTTTATTAGACTTATACAGCAACAGGAGTTGTAAAGGGCTGATGTTGACATATCCACAGGAAGGCTCGTCTTTGGAGCTGTAGCCAGCTGTGCTGTCTTTCAGAGCTGTGCTTATGCTCAGTTCCACTGGGCTGATGTATATTGTCACTGAGAGCCCTGATTTCCCCCATGGCTTCACATTTCAGTTGGCTATAGCCAAATTCATAATGACCTCACAAGAATTTTCTGACTGATGGGCTCCTGAAACCAACTCTACAGCTGGCTTTCTGCGGTGTGCCCAGCCTGAGATCTGCTGGCACAACTGCACCACTGCACACATGGTAGGAGATCCCTGAGGGGTAGTGCATTTGTTTCAGATTTAAGATTTTTAGAAGAGGCCAAGAGTAGGAGGAGGTGAAGGTTCCTATGTCATTGATAATGTCCGGGCAGGCCATAGTAGCTTCTCCAGTCTATTTTGCCTGGAATTACTCCTTCAGGTTCATAACACCTGTATGAAAATGACTCTCCTTCAGTTCTCCATCTTGAAGTCACCTCCATAAGACTCCAAGAAACCTTAAAAACCTCTTTTCAATACCAAAAGAATTTGTTACCTTCTGGATTGTGGCCCTTTGTAAGTGGAAACTTGTATTTGGGTAGCAAAATTCACCATTAAGGTTATCATTATAAAGTTGAGATCTCAGTTTCCACAGATATTACATTTACACTCTATTGTTAGTTCTAAAAGTTATTGCTAAACTTGGGTCAACGTGCCTTAAAAACATGGGTTTACATGTTTAATCCACTGATCATTCCTGAGAACTGTAACTATAAATTATTAAGAACGTTCTTTATAACATAGGGCCGGTGAATATTCACTGCCATCTCATAGACTGTGAATACATAAGCTATACTGAAATCATGAATGTTCTTGATATTTCAAAATAAAAGAAAACTTCCCTGTTTTTAACTTGTTCAGTCTCAGACACAGCATAAACCCTGGCAATGAGATAAATGCTTACATGTTGGACATTGCTCTAAACTCTTCACTACTGTTGGCCACTTGTCCTTACTTGGAAAAAAGCCCTGTGTAAACCTCTTCAAGCAAGAATTCATTTCCTGTAAGGCAGCTGTGGAGCCTGCATTCAGATAATTAACTACAAATAGAGAATTCTGTATAATTTCCTGGATTTCATTACCTTAAATTTTCACTAATTACTGTAACATCCTCTGTGCTTTATAACTACTTTGATAACCCCATGAAAATGTTCTAACAGCAGTCTTCTCTGATGTCCCCATTAAATTGTTCCAACTAGAGTCAACTGAGAAAGTCCAGACAGTTGGATAGCCATGTACTCTGAGAGTACAAGAAGAAGAAATACTTTGAAAAGTCTTTCCCAAAGGCCACATTCATACTCACTAAAACACTTTTTAGCCAGGCTCTTCTCAGCTATGCTGAGACAAAAGAAAAAGGGGCAATGGGCACAAAGTAGAACATAGGAAGTTCTGTGAAAACATGAGGAAAAACTTGTTTAATTTGAGGGTCTATGGAGCAGTGGAACAGGTTGCCCAGGTTGGTGGTGGAAGCTCTTTCTATGGAGACATTCAAACCCCACCTATGAGGATTTTACCTATGTAATCTACCTGTAGGGTGAATAACTTGAAATAATAGGATCCCATAGAAAATAATGGAGGTGGATGATAAATTTTGTATGGCTTATACAGATGGTATACAGACAACCAGTAAATAAAGAAAGGCTCACCCATTGCTGATGGTCAAGGCCCACCCAGGACTCCACAGGAGAGGAATCTCCAACAAGAGATCCTTCCCCAGTGCTGGTCAGCCCTTAAATGGGGTCTGGGAGAGGTGGAGCCAGACTCCACCCCTTCCAGTGACACAGGTGAATTGCCTTCATCTGCGTTCCTGTGGCTGACTCAATGCTCGCCTCAGGTGACCAGTGGTTCAGGCTGTGATTCAACAGTTCCCATATGCTACCATAAGGAATCTGCTTTGGTAGGACTAGGTGATCTCCAGCGATCCCTTTCAACTCCTGCAATTCTGTGATTATGTGAAATAATTCATTTGTGCATCCTTATTTTCTTATACATTGCTGTTTGCTTTATTATTATTATTATTTATTTTCAGTATCCAGAACCACTCTCTCCTTTCTGCTTATATTTTTCCAAGTATTGCTTCCCTCATCTCTTGTCCTAACACCAGACTGAGTTATTACAGTATTTTAGATTGCTTATCTAATTCTCTTTGTGATATGAACACTGCAACTGCAATTGAATTGGTCCCTTTGTCAGGGCCAGGAACACTAACTAGCACAGAATCTGGTCAAAGGGAATGAGAGTGCAAAAGGCCACAAAAACAAACAAACAACAAAAAGAAACAACTCACACACTAAAATGATAGTATTAATAATCTTATTATATTCATTCCTTCAAGAGAATAACAAAATATCTTGTCATAGTTCTTATTTAGCCAACAACAAGTGTATGAGATCTAGGGAAAACCAAAGCTCACAGAGATTTTAGATACTACAGTGGAAAAAATAACTGCAAAATAGGATCAATATTCTCCATCTGAATTCCAAAAAATGTTACAATATATTTAGTCCCAAAATAAGATAATTACATTAACTCAGGAAATAACAAGAAGAATGAAGAAATGTCTTCTTGTGCATGAGAGTTTCATACAAATCAGAAGATTTTGTATCTTTTGTCTCCTCCATAACTCCAATCTGGAATTCAAAGTGACAAATCAAAGCAAATATAATTAATCATCATAGAATGGCCTGGGTTGAAAAAGACCTCAAAGATCATCCAGTTTCAATTCTCCTGCTGTGGGCAAGGTCGCCAACCACTAGAGCAGGCTGTCCAGAGCCACATCCAGCCTTGCCTTAAATGGCTCCAGGGGTGGAGCATCTAAAGCCTCTCTGGGCAACCTGTTCCAGTGCATCACCACCCTCCGAGTGAAAACCATACAGATAGCAGAAGATAAGGAACCCTAATTGCCCTCCTGAGAGTGTCCAGGAGAAAACGAAACTTTTATTTTTTTGCTGCCATTGCCTGAAGTATCCATCATTTCCCAAGTATTTTCCTTCAGGATACTTCTGATTAGGTATTAGTAATCATCTCTTACAGAAATTTTCAATGAAATCCTATTTCTCACATCCCTTGGAAAAATTAGGTCATGGTTAAAATTTTTAACAGTCTTCCTCTGATGGTTCTATTAAGTCATAATTCAAAATCCTGCTCAAATTATGCATTATTAGAGAGGTATTTGCACAGGCCACTTTGATTCACTAAGCATAGAAAAGCACCAATCATAGAATCACAGAGTCATGGAATGGCCTGAGCTGGAGGGAACCCACCTGGATCATCAAGTCAAATCCCTGGCTCCACACAGGACCACCCCAAATTCAAACCTTATGTCTAACAACTGTCCTGGGAGCCTGTCCCTGTGTCTGAGCACTCTCTTGGTGGAGAATCTTTTCCCAGTACTCAGCCTCAACCTCTCCTGATGCAACTCAGCACTGTTCCATTGGGCTCTAAATTCCAATGAAATTATACATATAAATTCTTCTGTGACAAACTAATGAAAATTAGTGCTAGCATGTTTCCTGTTATTTCATTCTGCCAGTGTGGATACAGACAGGCTGCCCACTCTAGCTGTGAGCTAAAAAATGAAATCTTTATACATCTCAATTTCCAGAATCTTTTCTTACTCCTATGATGAAACTCTTACGGTTGTTCTTTCTGTCCTAGCACACTGCTGAATGAGGAAGTAATCATTTCAAAGTACATTAGCAAAACCTTTTGAAGATACACCTATGACACACAAACCTGTATCCTCACAGATGGTACAAGGCACAGTTTAAAACTTGACTGGAAATCAGACTCTGCTGCTTTGTAGTTTGTCTTAAAGTTCAGTGAAAGCCTAACCTTTAAAGTTAATACTTTTCTGGATAGACTGCTTTTCTACAAAGAAAATCAGTGTTTCAAAAGATGTTACCTGGTATAGTTCAAACTCTGTATGCACCTACCTCCACATAAGAAGGATGATGCATCAAAATAAAGGAAGCCTAACAAGAAATCAGAGTACATGCATCTCTAACAAGGATTTTTAATTTGGCGATGTTATATAAATGTTGTAGAGATAGGAATCATCGAATAGTACTTGTAGAGAGCAGCTCTTTTTCTTTTTTTTTTATTAGGTAATATATATATA
>VXAB01006860.1:0-68010 GCA_013399175.1 Odontophorus gujanensis | reverse complement strand
ATATATATATATTTTAAATTGCAAATTAATAGTTGACATTTCCCTAACATTTCTTAAGCTGATTAATTCTGAGAAGTAATTCCAGTAAAGGTATCAAGCCAGGCTACATTAAGTGATAAGGATTACACTAATTCGTCTGCAACATCTTGATAAACAGTTTTTCAGTGATGGATGAGAGGAATTTAATTTCTACCAACTATGGCCTGAATTCCTTCTGATTAACTCCTAAAAAAGGTCTTGAATACAGACAAGCAAACTGACCCTAGCAACTGGACAAACCAAAATGACATCTGCCTGACTTTTAATTTTAAATTTGTGAGCAGTAATTTGTTAATTGATAGTATTATGTACATAAACTACAGTAGATTTATTGGGACACTTTGGAGGAATCTTGGCATTTCTGTTTCATGATTTTTTTATGGGCACCTCTTTCCAGTCCCTTTCTCAAAGTGCTTAGCATGACACAGATTCTGCATTTTTATTACTCCAAGATTTGTGCCTAACTCCAGCTAACCAGGAAAAATGATCCAGAATAAGTTTTGTACAGAAAGAAATATTATTTTCCCTAATGGATAGGTAAACCTGAGCAAGGCCATCTCAGTCGGCATAAACCATTTTAATATCATTTCACAAAAATATTGTACTCCAGTTATGATCAATTATCCAGCTGGAGAAAGAATTGCCAAAAACATACCAGCTAATCTGGCCCCATAAATTTCAGTATAATAATGACTGTAATGTAGACTATAATACGTGTTTCATCTCTCTGTAACACATACACTCCTATTATTTCCACTGATTTATCTTCAAGTATTTCTGTACCTTATGAACTCCACCATATATATAGTAATTTGTCCATCTGTAGGAAATATTTCATAGTGGTGGGCTAGACAACATATGCACACTTTGCTTCTGCAGTCCAGTAGTTTAAAATACATTTTCCTTCATAACTAATATGCACACAAGGCATTTCAGGCTAACCTCACTAATCTTCTTATGCCTTGTCATTCCTAATAGGCATACCTTCATAGCCTTCAGAAGGACAAGACGTCTGTCTAATATACAACCTGTTTTATTAGAAATCAAGTAGTTTGCAGACATTTCTCAGAAATAAAAACTGTTTTGCAGTGTGCTACTGAGAATGGTGCTGTGAATGAGGAATGTAGACAAAAGATATGGGGAGAATATTACCCAAGCAAACAGAATGACACAATTTAAAGAACAGAAGTGGGTACACAGATTTCATCTCAGGATTCAAACCACAACACTGTGCTTCCATTAACTGGTTCCTACTTCGCACACACAAAATAATAACAAAAGAAAAGAAAATAAGAAAAGATGAGTGAGTAGGGTACTCACATGAGTATCCAGTTGCATATAATCCTTCAGTGCTTGCTCTTATATTCAATGTCCAGCCAATATTGTAACCTTCAATGTTTATATTAGAAAATTTGCTTAAATAAATTAGCAGTTATGAAGTGAGTTTTCATAATTTGTACTAGATTTACTTCTACCTTCAAGGCTACCTGTAGAATTTATTGACTCATACTTTCATCTCTAATACTGAATGCATTCAGTCTAGTAAGAATCACAATCTCATACCTTTTTCCTTTCCCAGTTCCCTGACATCCTCGATTCTCTGGAGTGTCTTTTCTATCAAAATTATGACATTACTTAGATATATTAAAACTCATTAATCAATTATTTTATGATAATGATTGTGAAAATATGTAGACTGAAAATGACACAGTTAACACTGATCTCAAAAGGCTGTCAGAATTTGACAAGTCTAGATCACTCCTACAATCTACTCATTAAACTGGAACTATTTCTATACCTAATTTTTTGTCGTCGTTGCTGTTAATGTCAGTAGTATTCCTTTGAATTAGTTTCTGTATCTCCTTATACAAAAGAGAAT
The DNA here is from genome assembly GCA_013399175.1 of Odontophorus gujanensis. Lineage (NCBI taxonomy): Eukaryota > Metazoa > Chordata > Aves > Galliformes > Odontophoridae > Odontophorus > Odontophorus gujanensis. The sequence goes on along the minus strand of VXAB01006860.1, from coordinate 66,092 downwards.
CTTGCACTCAAACTAGGGCTTAAATAAATGCAGATTTTAAATATGCTCCTGCATGAAATCTCAGCCACGTCACAATGCAATGAGTCAACGACATTAAAACAGATCTGGCCACTCCTTTCTTTTGCATTTTGCAAATACTGTTGAACCAGCAATTTTACACAATGGGCTTTATCTAAATTAACATTGTTTCACACTCAATTTGTTGTGCTTAGTTTACCCTGCCTTTCATGCCAATTAACTTCCAGGAACGCTTGGTGTGCAAAATGAGGATGATTTAAATGAATTAAATAGGAACTTTAATTGTACTGTATGGTAATAGCAGCTTTTCAGTTTACACAGCAGACTCCATTAATGCGTATGTGTTTTAACAAGCTGCATTTTTTAAGTTTTCAACTCAAAATCATTTGGGAAGTCAAAGTGAGTAGCTACTCAAAAGCTTGAAATCTGTTTTATCTTTATATTAAAGAGAAAAATAGAGATTTACTTGATAAGGCAAGAAAGATAGTAAACAGCTGTTTGAAAAAAATAAATTACATAATGTCAATTGGGAACAAAATCTCTTGTGATAGTCAGATGTCTTGTCTGATCATCTCTAGTAAATGCCAATTAATTAGCAGAAAGTTGATTCCCTTTAGGCACATTATAAGAATAAAATCAAGTAACATTAATTTGCCATGACCAAAGTAACTTCAGAAGTAAACAAATAATTTTTTCAGATGCTTACTTAAATATTAGAAAGTATTTTCCACTGGTCAGAACACTAGTCTTGCAGACAGAAATAACGAGTGATTATGTCTGAATCCTCCACAAAATTGGTCTCATTATTTCTGAAATTCCTCACCATCATTGCAGAAAATAAATACATATATACAAATAAATAAACAAATAAATTTGTAAGTATGCATATTTTCATAGAAGATAGTTAATGATTTGCAAAACTTTTTTAAAAGTTGCAGATATAATTTTTTTATAACTTCTGAAAAAGAACATCAATTGCAACAATATTCAATAAATAGATGTGAATCATGGATCTTAATGAACACTTTATGAATGCTATGAATTTATCTGACATGAGACAGTGGTATTTACACAGATGCAAGCTCTCTGCATTTAAATATGAGTGTCATTCAGTCCCACAAGCACTATTTTTAATGTCTGCAACCACAGTGCCTCACTCGTACACCCAATCTGAACATCACCTGTCAGAGAGTGTACACCAGCTGCCAGTGGCCATGCTGGCATATACTCCCTTCCCACTCATCTCAAACCCTAATGTTAGAGGACAGCTCAGGAGTAGCATGAATTCCTGCCAGCCAGGAAGCTAAGGTTGCTGTCATGTTGGAAAGGGACTAACTGTCTGGTTCTGAGATTATAGACCTTCCAAGAGCAGTTATCAGTTATTTGCTAGCATTTTGCATGTCTTTAAATAAGTAACAACAGAACGCATATGTTCCGCTGTTAATGTATTTTATGAAGTTTAGAACAAGATGACATGCGATGTTCCTTTGTTCAGCTGTCAAAGCTGAGATACTATCTTGCTGTTTCTAGGTGATGAGAATGTATGAGTACTATAATGGTGATGAATGTGGCAGAAACATTAAAGAGAGAAACATAAAATGTCAGAGTCAGACAGGCAGATGTTTTCTTCCTAGTCCATACTGTTATCACTATTGCAGGCTAGTAACAGAAAAAAAAAAACAAAACCTGATAGAAGTTGTTCAAGTAAGAATATAACATATATAATAAGAATATATTCCTTTTAAAAATTGAAGGCAGAACTTTACCTGATTTCAGAAAAGTAATATCTGTGAATGTAACCTGCAGAGGTTTTATGTGTATGCTGACAAGTAACAAAGCTGTATATGGATTGTATGTGTATTATAGCTCACATAGTTCTGACTCTAGAACACTCTAAGAATCATCCATTCCTGTTGGTAGAAAGGAGTCAACATCTACCCGTAACAGCAAATCACCTCCTACCAGTTCCCATCCCTGATTGCCAGTGATCAAAAGTGAAAAGATGCATGGCCATCAACCACCACTAAATTTAAAACAATGTTAAAGTTGGTCTTTACAATATGACATATGAGAAATCATATTAACTACATGTAGCCGTGTCCTATCCTCCATTTTGTCTGACCCAATTTTGAAAAGTTAAGTAGAATGGCATTTAGCCCAGATGATGCATCAGAACAATTTCTTAGGATGATTTATTTCTGATAGATATGATTAACTGTCTTAAAATTCAGTGAAATGCTAAATAAAATGTAAACAACCTCCTAAGCTGACATTACTGAAAATAAGCCTATTTTCACTCCATACAGAAGAAAACAACCTAGTGAAGCACTTCACAACACAAAATGAAACTCAGAGGCCTGTTTAATAATGAAACCCAGAGAGCCAAATTAGAAACCTCTGTACAATTTCACAGGACTCAGAGGGGTGCCCAGCGTGATGCATCCACTCATATGTCTATGTTTTTGTGAACAATAGTTGATGGAGTGGACTGTGTTTGCCTAAAGGCATGACCCATGTCAGTGTTAATTTTGCAGACTGGGGGACCGAAGAGTAATTAGACAAATAAGGGCATAATTAAAGGGTGGCTCATTTTACTTCTCATAAATTTCAGGTGCAACTGGGTTGTTTATAGATGAGAAAGGAGTCAGCACTTGCTGCATTATTAAAATTCTGAGTTATGTTAGCACATACCAGCTTTCTCAAGACAAATGACAATAGACAAGCACTGGCTTCAGCAACTCTGTGAAGTAAACAAGGTATATTCACTTTCCAGCAGATGCAGAGGCTTATCTGTGCTGCTTTAAGGATCTGGTGAAAGCAAAAGTGTATCTCATTTGTGGCCAACATAATCAGCTCAACTTTAATCTTTTGTTTTCTTTATTAATAACAAAGATTTATTCAGTTTGAGCTGTCTAAGACCAGAGCTACCAAAGATCATCCAAGAACATTAATCTTTGTCCTATGCAACTTAATTTCTGAAAACCGGAGGCAAAGCAAAGGAGGAATGAGGCTTGCAAGTGCTTTCAAAAAGTCAAATAAACCCATTTCTTTCCAGATTCTGGGGCTGTTTTCACTGAGCTAAGGTATGAGCAAAAGCATTTTTCTCCCAGCAAGCTGTACTATTTCAGTTCAAGTATATTTTTGAAGAAAGTCTTTATTGATTCAAGTTCTTTTTGAAATCCATCTCCACAGAAACTGTTGGCAAGTTGCCACCCTTTATTAAAACGCCTCCTCTCAGAATACTAAACACCAAGCACGGATTAAAAGAGCTAGTCAGCAGAGTCGTTCATCATGCTGATGAATGTCAGAATTTGGCAACGTTGGTGGAATTAGGGCTAAAGCTTCAAACTGAATCAAACCAGATATTAGCAACACAGTTGATACATTACAAACCTTAATTAATCTTATTAATTTCTTGCTTGCTCTAGTTGGAATGATAACTAATGTAGTTATGATTAATAACAGGATGGCTAATTACTATTTTTCCTCTATTCTCTGTAAGTGCCTGTTCTTCTTTTTTATTATTATTATTATTTAAAGGCAGTATTTTGTGTAATTTGTATTGCATGTTTCTGCAGCATTGATCTATTCTTACCCCCAAGTAACTTATTACAAATGTGCGATGAAGTGATAATTACTGTCAGAGCTAAGCAAAGCATGTCATACAGTCTGAAGAATTATTTAAATATCTTACAGCATTTGTCAACTTTGTGCTCAATGAGAAATAGCAGAAAGAAGCAAAGTTAATGTGAATATAAAGTACAAAAATAATGAAAGTGATAAATATCATAGATCGGTCTTAAACCAGGCCAAGGTTAGTAACTTACACAGCTAAGACTAGATTACATCACAGAGATCAGGAATTAATTTTGATTATCTTAAGCCAACATGTCTGAGCATCACAACTTTACTACAGATGTAAACTAACCAAAAAGACAGGAAACTCCTAGAAGAAGTCCATTGGATGGCCACAAAGATTGTGAACATACTGGAACATCTCCCATATGAGAAAAAGCTGAGTAACCTGGGTCTGTTCAGCCTTGAGAAAACAAGACAGAGGGGATCTGATAAATGTTTATAAATTTCTAAAGGAAGATGGGAGCCAAATGGATGAGGGCAGACTCAGTGGTGTGTAGTTACAGGACAAGGAAAAATGGCCTAAAATTTGGACATAGAAGTTTCATATTAACATGCAGAATGACTTTTTCATAAGGGTGACAGAGCACTGCAACAGGTTGCACAGGGAGGTTGTGGAGTCTCCTTCCATGGAGATATTCAAGACACATCTTGAATGCCTTCCTGAATGAAGGATGCCTTCCTGTGTGACTGGCTATAGGCAAACTTTATCTGGACTTGATGATCTCTTGAGATCCCTTCCAATACCTGTGATTCTGTGATATCATGATGCATTTTTATGCATTATTTTGATTATTTTAGAGCTGCATAATGTGATGCAGTTTTTGTGTACAATTACAAAATGATTGGATCTCTGCTCAGCTCTGCTAAAAATACAGTTGTCTTTTGTCACTCACCACTGACAATAGCTGATCACTGTTGATATCCTTTAAAATAATATGAAAAAATGAAAGATAATCTCAGGATGGGCCGATTGTTCTTTTCCTCCAATGAATTTCTAAAATGTTCTTTAATCTCTCAATATAACATTATATATTCTTTGACAATTTTAGAGGCTCTTTTCAAGAAAATTATTCTTCATGTGATTCTGCATGCATTTCATTGTCTAAATACTCACTTAACACTATTATAAGATCCAAGAATTCTTTCCTGACAAGAGATTAAAGCTAATTTCAAAGAAACTCTATTGTATTTACAACAGAGGCTTTGGCCACTTGTCAATATGAAAGAGAAATTATCTCTTTCCGTGTGCAAGAAATGGTTAACTCTAAATGTAGTGGTCATGTTTCAACAAACAATCATTTTCCATTTGCTTCAGACTTAATATATTGTTTCCAACTGTTGTGGTGTTTTTTTTAAATCTCTGCTTAGCTGTCGACTGGTGGTATGCTATAGAATAAGTAATGTGTTCTATCTCAAACAGGGCTGCATTTCAGGCATAGAAAACTGACCTGCTAAACACCCACAGGAAAAAAAAAAGGTGTAATTAAAAGCTCACTATTCTCTACCCTAAGTAGCTGCAGTAACCATGGTACTGTTGTATACATAACACTAAAGGTACCGTATAACAATCCCTGTGGAATGGCAAATGTTGAATTTTAATGATTTCTGCTTTATTTAGGTTGTAAAGTGCTTTGGGATAGGTATCCTTCAAGATGAAAGGTAGTTCAGAAATGTAAGCTATTGCTATTATGCTTTGAATTAATCACTAACTTTCCCTTCCAGAGCATTGCAGAAAAACATCTTAACATCTATTTTACTTGCAGCCTGAAAAAAAGAAAGAACCATACTCCTCATAAAATAGAATAAAGAAAGGCAAAATAAAAAGCTTCTTCAAATCAAATAGAAAAATATCAGTCTCATGTTGATATACATGGCTTTCATCCTGCTTTTCTTGAAATTGATACTCATTTGAAGGAAAAAGAATGAGTTGCAGAAACAGGTTTGAGTCTTTGGTTATTAAATATCTGCTAGGAACGGATCTGACTTGGTAATGTCTCTGAACCCCTAAAGTAAAGTAACTGAGAAGAGAAACCCTACTACCCACTTAATACCTCTAGTGTGAATGAGCCACTATCATAATGCGTACTATTTAGGGCAAACAAGATGCAGACCCTTACTTAGTTAAACTTCACTGCAGTGTGTGAGGCACAGTAAATTTATACAAAATAAAAGTAGAAATGATTTAAAACTAAGTTGGACAGCATATTCATGCAAGTGATAATAAAATTTAAATATATGGAAGCACAGACAATCAACACTTACAAATTACTCAAAGGGGACCCTGTTTCATACATGCCCTGGCACACAAATAAAAATTGCATGTATGTATGAGTGATTAATGGGATATAAAATAAACTTCTTTAATACAATTTCTGTAAAAAAAATCAGAAAATCAGAATCACAAAAACTAGAGAATTACTACAAAGGGAGGAACCTCTCATATTATGATTACATTTTGTGAAAGAAAAATGAATAAAGTTTCTTGTAATGTGCAAATATTTAAGAAAATTATTGCTGCCATCTCACTGAATTTATAATCGAAAGCTTGTAGGTGCAAGTGAGAAGTACAAGAAGCAAGGAAGATAACATGAGAGAAGTTTTGCTGTTCTGAGGATTTCTTCAGCATAACTGTTAGTGAATAGATGAAACATATAATAATGTAGTTGGTATAACTTATTACAGTCCCCTAGAGCAAACAAACAGTATCTGCACGAAGAGTTTTTCAAATGTATAACCTCATCTTTTTCTGAATTTTTGACAAAGAGTTAAATCAGTGATGGTTTGGAATATTTTCGTATCCCTAATTAATCAAACTCTATAAACAAAATTTCAAGAATAAAAAGACCTCTTCTAAGCATGACACAGTATGATTTCAGACAGCTTTTTTACTGTCCTTGTAACTGGATCATACCTCATACTGGCAGTGCATAACAAAAGAGTTATATTTTACTACACATGTGACTGAAAATGTTTGATTATAGACTTCGATGTGCATATTTGGCCATGAATTTCAGAAATGAACTATTTCTTAGCTCCCATGTTCTTTTCAGTGTAAACTATTGGTGATAGAAATGATATTTTATTTAATTTCAGAAAAAAAAGAAAAGGTAAAAAAGAAAATAAAATACATGTGCTTAAGGACCAGAATGTAGACGAACTGGAGAATTTCTATCTGCATGAAATCCTTAGGACATGGGATATCCTCTGATGAGATACTTGTATTGTATGCTCAGGACTAGAATTGTATTGGCAAAATGGAGATACAGAGAGGAAACATGAGGTTCAACAGAGGCAAGTGCAGAGTCCTGCACCTGGGGAGGAATGACAGCATGTGTCAGTAAAGGTCAGGGTCTAACCTGTTGAAAGGAACTCTGCAGAGAAGGACCTGGATGTCTGCCCTGATGGACAACAGTTTCGTCATGAGATAGCAGCATGTCCTTGAGGCCAAGATGGCCAATGGTATGCTGGGGAACATTAAAGAGAGCATGGCCAGCATGTTGAGGGAGAATCAGAGTTTCTGCCTGGCTTCCAAAATGGACTTCAGTCACACCTATACTTGACTCTTCCTAGTACTCCTTCATTAGTTGCTTTGAGTAGGCAGCTTCCAACTATGTAGCCAGTGTAAGTATGCATCAGAGTTATCAGTTCAGCATTCACTCCTAGTTTGCTGTAGTTTTTCAAATGCTTTGCCAATTATAGTGGCAAAGTACTTGTTAATAACTTCTTCATCCCTTCTTGCGAGTTCAAACATGTTAATGAGTATATTATTTACTATAATAAAGACATAACCTGCTATTAAATTAATGGGGCAACACAATCAAGAATCCCATAAAAGCTGTTTATTCCTGCTCACCATCCAACTGAGCTCCAGTTACGGCGGCATTGGCCATTTGAATTCCACAATGTCAATTGACAATGCATAAATTACAGAGGGTTATCATAATAAGTTAATTAGATTTTTTCTCCTCCTCAGCCTTAAGCAGCGGTTGGTAATTGAATCTCCATGTTGATTTCACTATTTATCTTTTCCTTTAAATTATCACTTTAAATTTCTTCCTACTGATGCAAGATATATCAGTATGTCTTGGATAATAATCATTTTCTCAATGCTAAACATGTTTAAAATTGGGTTTTTCTAGATTGAGGGAAGAATCAAGCACCCGTAAGTGCTTTTTTGAAAACCACAGTTACATCTGGGGATGATTTTCAAACTCCCATCTCTCTTCTCCATGCTATACCTGCTGTTATTTTTATTTTGCCTCTCAGGAAAAGAGGCATAAGAGGTGAATTTTAGTCACAGTTTTGTTTGGAGAAGTAGAAAGGAATGGAATTCACTGTGCTTACCTTATTGGCAACCACAGTTTGATCACAAAACACACTCCTGTCAGAGGGGACATCCAAATACAGATTCAGGTATGAATGACAAAACAATTTTATTCTCAGAAGTGCCCAGCATTACCACTAGATTGACTATTGATGATTTCAGTCTTCTGGGCTGAATGCTCAGGTGGTATACATTGACGTTATGCCATTGACTGTAATAGAGTCAAACCAACTTATATGAATTGTGTATCTGAATGTTTGTTACAGTTTGCTGAACCAGGTTATATGTACTAAAACTTGTCTCTTTATTTTCAGACTTTACTTCCCAAATAAAGATGTCATGTCTAGCAGTAAATCTGAATTCTTGTGCTACAGACTATGAGAGTGTTTCTCAGGTATCTCCTGTCTTGCTGGGCTTGGCTGATTCTTTGTTAAACAGTGCATGAAATGGGTCAGACATGTGAACACAGTGAGCACTGGGGAAAATTTTCATTTGTCAGATGGTCACAGCTTGCTTGCTTTCCAACATAATAAACTCCACACATCCTAGACCAGCTTCCTCAGAGAACTGTGCATACAAAAACCTTTGTATATCTGAAATTGAAGGGAGGAGAAATAAAGCTATGTCCTCTTAGAAATGATCAGCCCAGTAGAGTTACTCCCAAGGATTTGTATCTTCATCTACTGAAAAATGAAGCAGCTGATATATCAGTGTACAGGTGTGTATTCCACCAGTCTGAGATTGTCATGTTACTGCTATGTTGAGGAAAGTAATGATTCTGCATGTCATTGAGAAAGAATACAAAGATGTCAGTAGAATAGCTGAGTGACCCTGAGGAGAGCATTTATTTTCCAGTGGCCAAATGAGCTGAACAATAGTTTAGGTGAAACAGGAAGAAAAACATTACAAACTTCTGCTATTTCATAACAAATCTCATAAAATTTAGTTTCACCAAATGATACAAATTTAGCTATTACTTGAGACTATCATGTCTTTTTTATCTTAATCTATCTTTTGTTTGTTTGTTTGTTTGTTTAGTTTAGTTTCCTTGTCTTTGCAGACAAAAAATCTGGAAAAAAAATGTTATCAGAATGAACTTACAATCTTAAAAAGCATAGTCTAAAGAGAATCACAAAAACATTATTATTTTAAATCTCTTTTTAAAACTTAACCTCACCTCCATTCCCCCTCAGATAACAATTAAAGAATGATTAAGAAGGCTTAGCCTGTGACATTTGAATGCTTGTTTTTGGTGATTCTTTTCATCTCATATTGAAGGATATTTCTTCAGTGTTATATAATGATCAGGTTTTTATGCTGTTCTTAGAGTTTCTAGGGCAAGATTTTTAAAAACACTCTAAGGAAAAAATGCATTCGCACTATTCTGATTGTACAATGTGTTTTGATTTCTTGTGACACTTCTTGGTTATTAATAGTTATTAGAATTCATCAGCTAAACCTGGAGCAAGGAAAGAGGGCAGTGGGTCAGCTTTTAGAATAACAGACTGCAAAAATGAAGACAGTCCAGTTCTGCTTAAATCATATATATCCTAGAAACCAAGCTAGTAAAGCATGAAAATGCTATTGAAATCTATTTGTTGTGGTTTCCAATGTGAAAACAGAATATTTTTTATCAGGAAAAAATAAAAGCAACATGACTTTCTTTTATTCTTTTTTTTTTTTCCTCTTCTTTAATGACAGATTCCTAGGAAGTGCATCAGATTTAGTTTTACAGTTCACCATGAGAACTTTGGTTTTGACAGCTCAGCTTGGCCTAAGCAGTGCTCTTACTATAGCTGCCTGTCATTTGCAGGTAGCAAGTCTCTGCTGGTTTCCTGAGCAGATGTCAGCCACAAAGCCCATCAATCATGGCTGGGATGAAAACTTGTTCAAATAGAAAAAGAAAAGAGAAAAAGAAAATACGTGTGAACATTTCTAATTTTCCAGCCAGTGCATCTCTCATATGAAATCTTAAAACCTGATTCCTTGGAAACACCTTTCCTCTATCTCCAGTCTCCACAACTTTTAAAGAAGTTGGTAAGTCTTGGCCAATGCTGGTGTACAGTCAGGTATAAAAAACAGACAGATGGGAAGTCTCTGTTCTTTTTTCCTTGTTAAAAGTCATGAAACCTATAAGATTGGTTTTATAATCCACTCATTGCATCTATCTCATATCTCATTTTGTAAAAGATGTGTGAGTTCTGCTATGGGAACTCTTATCGGGTCCTGTAACCCCTATGGCAGGATAATTGCTTACTGTGATGTGAGCATTGTGAGTCAGGTTGCATGGATGGGGTTCTGAACTTCATGCGAGGGAAGAGTTGACCTTTGTTACTATGAATTAAAGGCCAGATCAGCTTTTAGTAACATAGAGACAATTAAATACAAACTGATCTTTTCCAAGTGGATGTAACAATCATAAGCTAATAATGACAGTATTTAAGCTCCCTTTTTGTATAAGGAATCATTTATGCAAATTGGCAATTATTTTTAAAATTAAAGAACTAAACAAACTATAAAGGATGAGTTTGAGGTGGCAAGCACTAAGGAACTAGAAGGCTGCAACTTGAAAAGAAGTAGGGAGATGCTTTTCTTGTTTTATGTGAAAAATGTTTAACAGTCCAATAATTCATTGCTTGACACTACTTCATAGAAACATAGGATGGGCTGGGTTGAGAAGGACATAAAAAATCATCTAGTTTCAACCACCCTGCTATGGGCAGGGTCACTGTTCACTTGACCAGGCTGCTCAGAGGCACTTCGGAAGACTGAACTATAGTGCAGTGGCTAGATGATACTTTCATGTGTTAGCAAGAACTTAGAGAAAAAGTACTTCTGTCAGACACATGAGACAAGGATTTTTTACATAAATGTTCTGAAAACTGTAAAGATATGAAGAGCATATTTGTAGTTTATTATTAACCATTTGTATTTCTCATTATTTTGTTCATTAGCGTAACCTTTCAGAAGTTTATATCTGAATGCAAATCAGAAATGGCATTTTGAGAGTTACTGGCCAGTCCTTTAATTCAGATTGTAGTAGATGAACTTCAAGAGCCTGGCAAAGTGAAAATTATTTATGCAGTATCATTTGCCATCTTTAAAATCCTCACAGTCTTTAAGAATCACAGAAACTGAAGCCAGTCTTCACTACAGAATAGAAATGCTTAGTTTCATAGCTTTCAACATAATAAAAAATAAAATGAAAAATAGAAATTAAAAAAGATACAGGGAAGTGGAAAGATGGGAGGGCTGCTAAATTAAACATACTAATATACTTAGAAGATCAGTAGTTCTATCAGAATTAGAAGAATTCAAGAATATACTGAAGAAATTTGAAGAAATAAAGCAGAAGAGATATTATATTGACTCACAACTGATTCTTCTTCTAAGAAATATGATACACAACTTCTTTATCCACTTCTCTTCTACAAAGTAATCTACTTCAAATCTCTGTTGTTTATTCAGACCTGTATCAGTGTGCCTCCAGGTAGAATCATTTAGAAGGGTAAATATGTGGGTCACTCTGAAAGTAACAATTCCTATTTAGTTCCAAGGAAACTGCAACAGAGAAGAAGAGCACAGTAACACTATTTGGTAGGGCAAATTCCCAGCTACAGAACATTACTTTTAAACATCGTCACCACCATCACCTACGCTTTTTCACCAGCGATGAACAAGCCTGCATGACTGTCCAGAGTGTGAATTGTCACTGCCACCACTGCCACCACTGCTGAAAAGTATCACCCACCACCTCACTGTGCTCACAATCATTGTTTGGTCTCCAAAAACATTCAACAAACACTGAATGAAAATCAGTGGGTGAAATGTTTTTCTTATGAAGAAATTCAGTTATACACCTGTCATGGTTTTATGATTTTTGGTACTGGTATTCCACATCATAACATCATGTAGTGCATTTAGAATTAAAGAGTTAACTTCAACTCTTTGCTTCATATACACTTCCATGTCAGATTGTCCCTCTGCTGCCATCTACCACTTGGCAACAAAACGTAATGGAACATTGGTGGGAAGCTTCAGCCTCTTCTGTCATCTCACCAACATCTACCTCTGATGTCGTGGGCAAACGTCATAAAATAAGAGGTAGCCCTCATGTCTACTTTCTATCAATTTTGGCTATATAATTTGAATGGACAGTTCTCTAGTAAAGTGATCATGATCAGCACCTTTATAAAAGTAATCTCAACACTCTGGAATAAAATTGCAGTCACATTATTTAAGTGATTGTTTGATGTCATATGAAATAAACTCCACAACTGACAGGCACTTAATGACTTATCTGCTAGTATCCTGAAGACCACTGGTTATTTATTCTAGGAGCTAATACAGATTTCTATCTTCTATGCTGAAAATAATTCAATATTGTTGAAAGTATGAAAACAGTGAAATTCATTGAAAGAAGAAACATGATTCTACGCACTTTCTTTCAGCACAGCTCTGTTACAGGTCTGATTCAAAGTTGCCAGGATCAGTGGTAGCTGGTCCATTGGCCTTGTGCTACATGGGAACAGGCAGGGGACAATGCAGGAACTTTCTTACCTCTTTCCTACATGTTCGCTTTCTTGCAGTTTGCCATTTTCGACACTGTTTACGGTAACAAAGTGTCAATCCTTATTTTTTTCCTTTCTTTGAGATTAGCAGTCCATGAACTACAGTTACCTTGTTTCTGACCACCTAGGGCTGTATCTATCGCTTCTTGAAGTTAGGGCTGGTTTTCCCACTACGGTTCCTTACTCACCAACAGAAAGACGTAAAATAATCTTCCCTGTAACTGTACATGCAGTACATGCAATAAGCTGTTAAACAGGGGGCATACATCAAAATTGATTGCTGGATGGCTGGAGAAGTGATGATCCTAATGCTTCTTTGACACAGATACCTACAAGACCTGAATTGTCACAGCTGGAGGGCACTCAGTCACCTCCTCACAGCACTTCATAGGAACAGATCATTTGTAAGCCTGACAAGATTTCTAATTTTTTTTTTTCTCTTTGTAAGCTATATTAAGAAATCTATTATTTTCTAAACACATTCTGCAAGAGCATGCCTGTTTACAGGTCATTTCCAATCAACTGAGTCTGAACGTCTGATATGCAAAACGTGAGTGGTGTCACTCACACAGGATTCACATAACTCAGTGGTACAGTCTTTGTGAGTCAGGTTCACATGCTAATGGTCACATTAAATAATGATTTTAAAATGAAGTTTCTGAAAAGATCCTTCAGCTATTTATTTCCTATTGCTCATGAAAACTAGTAGATTTACCAAAAGCAGCACTACAGGTTTACTACTGGAAGAAAAAAAAAAGTAAAAATTATGACAGAAAAATATTTGTAGCAATATCCATCATTGATTTTCAGCAATGAACAGAAGCCTACCAAGGTCAACCTGAATTTCTCATGAATTTATTGGACTTCTGTTGCTTATTTCTGTTTAACTAACACTATTTAATTTCTGGTCAATATGGAGAATTCAGGGCAAGCCCAAAGGCTCTTCTTTTCATTCATATGAAATCATGTTCTCAGTTTGCTGTGAATCTTACTGCTTTTGTGAAATGTTGGGTTTTTTGAACATCAGACAATAAAGAAATAAAAGCAACAATTGACACATGAGGATCTCAGATTAACCATGGCATTTATCAACCTATTTGTCAAGAAATCCATCTCAGGTCACTGTAGCCACTGCAGGGATAACTTCAACTGTTTGTGGAGGCCACCAGACCCCTTAATACTCCCTACCAGCTGATTCCAGTAACACAGCACATGCCACTATTTTCTTCAGTGTGTAATTTGCAGCAGCTTATTTGTTGTGGTTTGCAGAAGTTTTATAGCCTGGCAGCTGAGCTATCCAGTATAATATGGGTGGATAGTTGATGGCTGGATCTACAACCAAGAAGCTGCTTCTCCCATCAGATCCCTCTGATTCACAAAACTGACAAGAAACAAAGCAACACTAATTTTAAATAGAAAACAATTATGTGTTCCCAACAATGCTCTGCTTAAAAGAAAAAGTACTTCTCCTTTGCTTATGATGATAGTATAACATGCCAGTGTTGGACTGAGAAAGGTGTTTATTTTACTTATCACTCAGTGAGAAGCAGAACCAGAAGGCACACAAATGTGCAGGTTTTGTTTTAATTTTTGCACCACTCTTTGTAATTTTGGCCATCTTTCTATGCTGACTCAAAATATTTAACTGGGATGCTAATGACTGGGCTCTGTCCACATAAGAATATAATGAAATTATATTCTTTTAGCTATTCAGAAGTAGTAATCAAATGAGAGAACATAGCAGTGAGGATATGTTTTCTTATGCATTATCATAGTCACTACCTGACAGCGTACAGACACATTTCATTTACAAGGGTTTAAATTACACTCAGAACAGCTAGTTTAGCTTACAAGTTACCACCAACCAGTTGATGGAATATTAATCAAGGAAGGCTTTCAGTGAAGTTAGGATCATATTCACAGAAAGTATTTCTTCCTGACTTAATTCTAATGGCTTCCAACTGAAATATTCTAGAGCATCACTTTGCCTAAAAAGTGAAGACTCACACATGAATACATTGATTCCAAAACTATTTACTATACCTATTTTTATATAAATAAATAGTAGGAAGAAAAAATATACTGAATATATCTCATTACTCAGATAAAATGTGTTATACTACTTAATACAGTTGTTTTAGGTGTGATGAACTGAGCAGTAAGATATTGTTACTCTTCCTGCTTTTTATTGATGTCTAAATTATATGCCATGCATTCCTAATTCTACCTTTTAAAATAATTTTATTTGACCACTGATGGAAGAAATTATGACTTTCAGAGCTGGCTAGGGAAAAACTCTACGTACAACGAAAGTATTTGCAGGTGAGACATATACTACAAAAATATTATGGTCCTGGAAGAAGGAAAAGATAAAAAATCTTATTTTTCAAAATATACGATGATATTTGTCTTAAACATTATTTAAACTGAGAGAATTATTAATTTTAGAAGCTTGCCACTTTTTGTACTTTCCCTTCTAGTTTCCCTGTCTCCGTTGCCATGCACCTGGCTGCTTGTCAGCATCTTCCCCATGCAATGCCAGCACAATGGCACCCCACTTTAGGATCAGTCAGGCCCCCAGAGAGGAGCTCCATTTGTTGGGTAGTAGTCAAGGTTAAGACTCCTAGGAACAATGGTCATAAAAGGAATGACCAGGTACAGCTCTGCAGATGGTTTGTTCAATCTCCCCCACATGCAGTCCCAGCTTTTCCCTGACCAATCTCCCTCCCTTGTGCACATCTCAAACCCCAGATCTCTGCACTTTTTCCGTGTCTGTAGTTTCAGAATCAAACTGGGGTTGGGCTGTGGGGGCTGTGATAATAGGAAGAAAACACTGCTGACTGGTGAATGTCTTTGGAGCTGCCAGATTGAAAGTAGGTGGATACACCACCTCTACTGACTCCTTGCCTTGCTGCAGGAGCAGTTTATCAATATGTGATCGCAAAGTTGTTTTAATGAGGAGGAAGCTTTCAGGATAGGAAGGAAGAAGAGTGACAATATTAGATGAAGTTCAAAATTTATCTTTTCAGTCCCTCTGAATGAAAAACCCATAGCTTATTTCTCATGGAGGTACTATGATTTCCAGAATAGAATCTCTTCACATTATTTTATTTTTTTTTATTAATAAGAGCTAAAAGATACTAAAATATCTTTACTGCAGTCTTATTTTTGCAGATTCTCATTGATATCGACAAGGTAATGTAAGCTATCACGGACAGCGTTTCCAACAAGTTACTTCCAGTGCTAGTATAGGCATTTTGTCAGACACTTAAAAATACAAGGTCTGCAACTGGATTACTTACACATTCAAATTAGGACTGTGACTGAGAAAAAATGGTGAACAACAGAAAAAGTTTTTGAATAATTGATCATAATATATTTGTCCAAAAATAAGAAGCTGATGTAATATGAGGGAACCCAGCATTTTCAATAATGCTTTTCAGAAGGCTAGGATCTGGTAAACTGCATGGTGTCCCTAATTAAAGCCTTGAAAGTAATGAAATATTTGTATTTGAAATGTTCAGTAGGGAAGAAGGACAAATTTCCAAATCTTGCCATCTTAAAAATAATCAGCATTACTTTTGTGACCTTGTTGCCACCCATAGAAGGAACAAATGCAATTTTACACTAGTCACAGACAGATATCCTCTATTTTATTTCAGCTACTTTTTTAGACCCAGTCAGATCGCTCACATGTCAAAACTAATCAGTAGTGAATGAACTACAAACACGGATTTAGTAATTGCTTCTTTGCTGGAATTTATTATTTGCCTTCCAGTAATCTAGCAAGGGATTTAGTGCTGTTCAGCACAGTTCCAAGAGATTCAGAAGAGTTTCCTAACTACAGTATTTTTACTCTCAGATAACTTGTAATTAACTGAGGCACATTATATGAGCATTTATTTGGTAAAAAACATTTCATTATCTCACCCTGGGTGAAGTTACTCAGAATTTTAATGTGAATGTACTATCTCCCTCATTCTGCCAATGTTTGTCTGTTTTTGAACACTGCTAGAGACTCTAGTTTTATTATACTTGCCCATGACATCAGATGGATATTGGTGGTATGGGTGTAGAGGTTGAGCCTTCTCACCAATATTCCACTACTTTTTGTTGTGTGTGACAGATGGCAGCAGAGGGGCAGTCTGACAGAATGATGTCTGACATGGAAGTGCACGACAAGCAAAGTTGTGTCATGCACTTTCTCCACAAGCAAAAAAATGAACGCACTGACATTCACTGATGCTTTCTGAATGTTTGTGAAGACCAAGAAGGAGACGTGAGCACAGTGAGGTGGTGGGTGGTGCATTTCAGCAGTGGTAACAGTGACAGTGGGTAACCTCTGCTGTTGCAGATTTTTATGACAGTGTCATAGAATCATAGAATCATAGTATGGCTAAGGTTGCAAGGGATCTTAAAGATCAACTGGTTCCTCTTGTTCAGTGTTGATGAAAATGCACAGTTAATGCTGGTGACTATGTTGAAAAATAGTGTTTTCTAGTTGGGAATTTGCTCTATCAAACAGTGTTATTGTGCTCTTCTCATTTGTTGTAGTTTCCATGAAAATAAATAGGAGACATTACTTTCAGAGCAAGCTACATATTTAGGCCAGTTGTGGTACATTACTCTGCATAGAAAAAATAGAAGATCATGCTGAATTAGAGAAATTAGCAACATCCAATCTCTAAAGTGTCAAATTTGACAGTGAGTTCTCTAGTTTTAAGAAAGACTACCAGTGTTTCCCTAATCAAATTCATTAATATCCTATTTAATATCCATAATCAAAAAGGTATTTTAGAGATAAATCACTGATCCATAGGGAATGTTTTTTTCTAAATCCCATTACTGACAGATTGTTTTATCTCCTGAAGCAGTTTTTACACAGATGAATCATACGTTTTTGTGCATTGTTGTATATTTTAATCTAATTTCTTAAGGAAGAGAAAGTAGAGATATTAGAACAAAGAAGAAAAAATGCAGAAATAACTATTGCATCAGAAAGCTACTCACTTGGTTTTGCAGTAGAATCTATAGAAAACAAATAAACAAACAAACCTCAAAACACTGAGAATAGTTTGATTTTCCATAGTTAAGAAACAAAGAAAAGAATAATGAAGGTGCTATTTGGCTTCCTTGGGAATCATAATACTTACTAATGAATGGTATTAAAAATGTCTGTTTGGCCATACATAATTTTGGTCAAAAGTATCATTGTTGACTGAACAAAAACAGACAAGATACAAATTGTGCCAGAACTTCTTTTATTTTTTTATTATTGTTTTATTCTGTATTCTTAATTTATTCTTAAGAATAGTGGGAATCTATGTGCTATAGCATTACTTAGCAGAAAGCTCTTCCTATTTCATGTGCAAGTTTCTGACATAGCAAAGTTCTGGAAAATTAAAGTAAGCTACCAATCACACCAGTGTAGTGATTTTAATAAGAATGGGATATATTCAAATACTTGATCTGAATGTTTCCTGATGGGCAGCCCAAGGAATGAAGATGAAAGAGGTGCTTAATTTTAGATGGCTAAGCATAGTGTATACATTCTAACTTGAATGTGTACATTTTAGGTCCAACATTTGATATATGTTTATTACTTAATTAAAAAATAAATAAAAGAGATTTCCTACTACTGTGATTCTGATCGGTGAAACAGACAAAAATAGAAATGACTGAGAAGATGTTTGTGCTTGGTTTAAAATTCTGAAATATAGCTCAATAGTATACCTTGTATTCACACAATCACTGCATGAACTTCACATTTGAAATCTCATGTTGTTTTTTTTTGTTTTGTTTTTTGGTTTTGTTTTGTTTTGTTTTGTTTTTGTTTTTGTTTTTTTTTGTGTCAATTTGGTCCAAACTTTATTTTGGAGATGAAAATGATTTAATTGCTATTTTCATGATCTTTCCCCATATTTCATTGCTATTTACTTTTTTTTTTTCCACAGCAGAAGATCAGCAGAAGTCATAGAATAATTTGAAAAACAACCTCATGTATTAAAATTAACTATAATGTCCTATTGAGAAGTTGAAAATAAATATTTTCAGTAAGTTAATTAAGAAAGAAACTTCTCATAGTTATGAAGACAAGGAACCACTGCAACTCTGAAGCTGACAAAGATATAAGACTGGAATCTTTATTCACAGGTGAAAAGCTGTTGTTCTTTCAGAGGAACATCAAGACAGCAGACTTCTTTCTGACTGATTATCCTGCCTTGATCATTTATAGCAGTTGTTATTGTCTGTGGCTTGTAAGGAGTTTAGGAGTATTTCTATGCTCCACTGTTGATGCGACCAAATGATTTTGAATCATGGTAGTCTATATCTGATACGACAGCTACTGTGCCTTTGTGGCTGGAAAATTGTTGCTACATTACCTGCTCTTCAACATTCTTTCAGGAAGATGATAAATTTCACTTTCTTGAAAATGGGCTTTCTTTTCAGTCTCCATTATTGAACTATTCAGGACCTCCTCTATAAGCAGAAATTGTGACAAAAATCTCTTCTATCTTTTTTCTCTTCCTCCAAGATCTTGGCTTGTCTTTATTGCTGCTGATATTGTGGGAGACTCAATTAAGTCCTGATTTGGATATTAACCATTTCAGGTATTTTTCTGATACTTCAGCTAACTTTTTAACTCTGGTATGATCGGTAACATCTTTTACTTATTGATTACTGATGACTCCTAGCTCTCATTCCTGGCATTATGAAGTATTATTTTATGCTTAGTTGCTGTCATGTAAAGACTTCAAAGCACTTTAGAAAATAATAAATATTACATACATTTTGTAGGCAGGAAAACAGAAGGAGAGAGGGAATGGATGATTAGATCAAGGTCACCAAACAATTCAGTAGCAGAGTTGAAGGGAAAATTCAAGAGACCTGCTTCTGCTGCTTTTAAAAGGTGTAAAACAAGGGTATGCAGAGGCTGTGAGGAAGCTCGGAACAATATATTTGTAAAATGGCAATGGTAGATTAAAGCACAAGAACTGCAGGGATTTCCTGAAATCTACTGTTTTGAATGCAACAAATTCATTATAAATGATACTGAAAGATTCTGATCAACGTCACTAAGTAACAAATCTTCTTTGCTTGGAGGTTTTTGGAACAGCGTGTTTTATTCTGTTTGGAATTTCACATCTGATGCTACAAAGAAACAGGATTATTATGCTGACTTCTCTGATCTCTGATGATTTTCTCACAACATTTAAATCAGATAACATCTCTAATCCCATTTTGAAGTTCCTTGATCTCCACCTACTGTGCTAATCACTTTGTTTCTTCCATTTGCTCTACGTTCATCCTGCCATCCGGTTTCTCAATCTGTCTGCTGTCCCAAGGTTGTGCAGGCATTTTGGTGTGCCTCTGAATCCTCCAGGACACCTGATGGCAGCTGGCAGATGCTGTGGAGCACCAGCAGAGCTGGGAGTGATGCAGTCAGGGCTGCTGGCCTGCTTCTGCTGTGCTAGGGCAGCGGGGGATAACCATGTGTGGGTAAATGACATCTGCTGCAAAATGACAGCTTTACCCCAGACATCCATTAGCTGCCACCAGTACACTTCTGCTGCGCAAGGCTGGCACTTTATATAGCAGCAGGAATTTCAGGTGATAACATAATAAGAGAAACAATTAATCAGCCACATGATAAGTAAAATTGTTTGCTGTGAAATCTTGCTGTGTGAAATACACTTGTGTCTCTCTGTTGACAGCAGCTCCTTTCAGCCAAGGCTCAGGTCCTGGTATGCACTGTTTTTAGGTCTCCAATATTAGGATAGTTTATCTTCTTATAAAAATGTTGGAACATGTATATACGTGCAGTTAGAAATGTTCATAGCCCAGTGGAATCTTCCTCTAGCTTATCTCTTTTATTCCAGCCTGTGACTCATTGGAAACACATTAATGAATTTCTTAAGTGTAATTACCATTTAAAGTCTATTAATCAATCTGCCCCTGAAAATGGACCCTTCCTTGTTCAGTTTTCAATATCCATAGAAGCTGTCCTTATGAAAATGTTCCTGAAACATTGCCACGTACTTGAACAGAGCTGTGAGCCTCAAGCAGCTAAGGACAATGGATGGCCCAAATCCTATTCCTTCCGGCACCAGTGACATCCTCTCCTTCCTCTCTAGAAACTTGCTATGGGAATGCTGCAGGTCAAATATTCTTTGGAGCTAGTTCATCAGGTACTGGTGCCATCCCATGTACACCAATGCAGACTCATTGGTGACATACAAAAGCAGAGGTAGTACAGCAAGGGGAAAGGTGAGATGCTAAAACTCATACCTGATTCTCCTTAAAAAAAAAAAATTAAAATATATACACACACACACACACACGCACACACACACACATAATTGCAGTAACAATTTATGTTCTGCAGCACAGGAAAGCCTTTCAGTTGAGTGTGAGGTGTCATTACGATGAGGGAAATGTGATTCATTTATTGTTTTATTATATTTTAAGTTTATTGGCTTCAGTAAGGTTGCTTATGTGAGCATATATTTCTGTCATCACATATAAAGTCCTAATCACCACCATTTATTTGTTCTTTTAGAACAGTAACGGAGAATCAAGGCACAGAAAGATTTAGAAAGTAGAGCACAGCATATATCTCAAAAAATAATAAATCCTTTATTTATAATTTTGACTCTATTTCTACCTTTTTCCTACTACTTGACCTTACCAGAAGATAAACATATTCTTTAATTTGTTCACATTCAAAACACTGGAAGAAAACACAGTTTTACTGCTATTCATATGTGCTCTCCAGTCAAAATATCCATTGCCATGCTTGATTAGCAGTATCCAAGAGTGTTGGCATGCACACTGCTATCCAGCCTCATGTCTAATTGCCAGTATCTGTGGCTCCTGGCTTGCACACTGTGGATCTCCAGAACAGATGCTAAGCCCTCTTCCTTTGTGTGAGCTGGGGTGTGCTGATGATATCCCATGATAATGCTCTGGGAATGCTTTCTATACCCTAAGAACTTTCTTATGTTTTCCCAGCAGTCTCTGAAAAATAAAGATACTGTACACTAACTCCTGCCAGCTGCTTCCTTTGTCTCAAGAAATAACCTTGTAGGCAGATTTCAAAATGGCCTCATCAAATAGAAGGTTGCTTTTCTGGTGTCAGTGTTTCATCCTAGATTCATAGATTCATAGATTCATAGATGCATTAGGTTGGAAAGGACCTACAAGATCATCTAGTCCAACCATCCTCCTATCACCATCCCTACCCACTAAACTACTAAATCAAATCCCTTAGCACCTCATCTAAACGCTTCTTGAACAGCACTAGGGATGGTGCCTCAACCACCTCCCTAGGCAGGCCATTCC
This sequence comes from Odontophorus gujanensis, assembly GCA_013399175.1. Lineage (NCBI taxonomy): Eukaryota > Metazoa > Chordata > Aves > Galliformes > Odontophoridae > Odontophorus > Odontophorus gujanensis. The sequence goes on along the minus strand of VXAB01006860.1, from coordinate 44,198 downwards.
AGTGCCTGACCACTCTTTCAGAGAAAAAGTTTCTCCTCAAATCTAATCTAAATCCTGAAGCAACATAAAAAGCATCTCCCCTATTAGGCATAACTATACAGAAGTTTGTAGAGGTTTTACTTTCAGAAACTGTAAATAATGGCCAAAAGCCTATGGGATCCTGGTAGCCACTGAGCACTGGAGCTTTGTTCTCACCTTGCATATACACATACAGTGCAGGAATTAACACCAGACTTACACAGGGAGTGCAGCTGAGTGCCTGGGGCCAGAGATGACCACTGCAACCATTCTGTTTGATCTCTTACTCTACATCAGCCACTGCATTCCCTGCAATGACTCTTCTATAAATACAAAATCTTATTTTGACTTTTTTTTCCCTGTTAGTGCTTCTGAAAGAAAATATGACGTTAAAATTGTAAGGAATGTGATCGGCATGAAGAAAGATGTGCATAATGAAAAGAGAGTTAAGGTAATTAACAGGTAGCAGTATTGCAAGAAATCATGTCTGAGTTCAAATCAAAATGTCAGAACCTGATTCTTACATCTTACAATTTCTACAGTACTGTAACTTCATTCTGCTGAGAACTAAAGTTCTTCTGATGCACATGAACAGGAAGAAGCTTTGCTTGAATTGCAAAGGAGCTTGTGAACTTACAATGCTCAACTTATTTTGGAAGGATCACACCAGCAATGTACTTAAACTGGAATTTAAGGAATTTATGATCTGCATATTACAAGTAAGCTTTAGTTTTGCTCCAATTGAGCTGAAATATTAGGCAAGATGCTTCATTTCTCTGACTGCCAACCTTCACTCCCTTCTGACTTATCAGCTGAGTAAAACAGTCTCCACATTTCCACAGGGTCTTGTGGGTTTGCAGACTCATGATGTTCGGATCTCAGAATTTTTTTTGCAATTTCTTTCACAAAAAGCTATTTCCCTCAGACCTCACCAACAGACCTCAAGCATTTCCATGACTCACAGAGTTCAGAAACTTCTGGAGTCTTCTGTAGTGTAAGCTCACTTTGTGTTCCCATCCAGTGCGATTGGAAATCTACTTTTAACTTAATTCATTAAGGAGACTCACCATTATTATGGATACAGCTAAGAAGCTGAGCCTGGGCAACTGCCCCAATGTGCTTCCAATGATGGGTTGGGAGCTTGGAAGAGTGACAATAACCTGAGCAATATGGGATAGTATGCACTTGTATATGTGGTGGAGTGAATGTGCCCATGGGTGGCATTAATCAGAATCTCTTGCAGTGAATAATTTCTGCCTTAATGTGCTGCCATTAGTCAGCATCCTGAGACTGGATGGTTCAATTGGATAGCTGCTAATGAAAGTACAGTTCTTTAAGTTCCCTCAGGTTTAATTCCAGGCTTAATTTATTCTGTCAAATAAGAATGCTGCCATGAAATTTAAAAGTTCCTGTTCACACAAAGAACAAAGGTAGTATTAAAATAATATTATCCCAGACTTCAAGTACAGTACTCCAAACACAAACCTTATTTTGCTTTCTTTCGTAGTCTAATACAATTTGGTTTAAATTAAGAAAAAATAAAATACACATAATTAAATCTAGCCTAGTTAACTTTTTTATTTTATCATTTAATTTGAGACAGAACTTGCTATTTATGCCGGTGTGAAAATTATCATTATTCCATTTTTTCTAAAGAATTAACTTGCATTAACTTGAAAAATGAGATTCTTTTAATATAAGTATACAATCGCTTGGTTGGAACATTCAATTTTTAAGGTAAGTAACATTATTACTATGATGCTTTGAATTTAGAAATAATTTCAAAAATTTGTTTCTAAACATAAAATCTTATAATAACCAAGGGGCATATTGATCCCAATTCAGTATAAACATATGTTTAACTCTTAAGTACCAGACCAATCCACTGCTGAAAACACTGGAACATTGTTCACGTATGCAGTCAAGATATTACTAAGGTTAGTAAAACATTCTAGAATCAGTTTTTAATTTCAGGAAAGTTCTTTTGCTAAACATAAATGTTTACAAACTGATTCATTTAAATTGTCTGGATTTATTTTTTATGTTCAGTGATTCACTGAACAGATGATGTTAACATATTAATGTAATTTCCTGCATTGTTGAAATAGATACTGATACTTATGTTGAAATGTATAGATGTATATCCATTTTATTTCATTCCCTCCCATTTCTCTTCCCTAGCATATTATGGCCAGATTGAAAGGGAAAAAAAAAATCACAGCTTAGTCTGCCAACAAGCATGTTTCTCAGTTTGAGAAAAAAAACCAAAACCAGAAACATTATCTTGATAGGCTACAGAGTGTGTAATCAGAGATATTTCAAAGCCACATAGACAAACATTGCTTTGTTGTCTTCTAACTATTAAAATCATTTGGAATGAATACAGTGTTAGAATAATCATTATATTTGAAAGCTAAATATGTAAAGCCTGTAATACTTCTTTCTCCAGCAATATTACTACTTCGCCTAGACTACTGTAAGTCTATGGGGCTGAATGGGATCCACCCAAGAGAACTAAGTTAGCTAGCTGGTGAAGGTGTTAACCAAGCCACTTTCCATCATTTATTAGCAGTCCTGATCAACCAGTGAGGTCCCACATGACAGGAGATTTGTCATTTGTGACATCTACATGATGGGTCAGAAAAAGGATCCAGGGAACTACAGGTGACCTGACCTCAGTATCAGGGAAGGTCATGGAGCAGATCATGTTGACTAGGATCACACAGCACATGCATGACAGCCAGGGAATTAGTCCTAGCCAGCATGGATTCATGAAAGGTAGGTCCTGCTTAACCAACCTGATCTCATTCTGTGACCAACTGACTTGTCTAGTGGATGAGGGAAAAGCTATGCATGCAGTCTACCTAGACTTTAGTAACTACCTGAAAGGAGTGAGGTGGGGGTCAACCTCTTTTTCCAGGTAACCAGTGAAAGGATGAGAGCTGATGGCCCCAGACTGTACCAGGGGTTGATCAGGTTGGATATTATGAAAAATTTCTTCTCTGAAAGAGTGGTCAATCACTGGAACAGGCTGTCCAGGGAAGTGATAGAGTCACAGTCTCTGGAGGTAGTCTAGAAATGTGTAGATGTGGCATTAGGAGTGTGGTTTAGTGGGCATAGTGGTGATGGGTTGATGGACTAAATGATCTAAGAGGTCTTTTTCAAGTTTAGTGGTTCTATGACCCTATGGTTCTATGATTCTCTTCATCAAGGACAGGATTGCTGAAATGTCTCTGCAGTGCTGCATCCAAGGAGGACTCTAAGGAGATATTCTCTAGTTTGTAGGTTACATATGTTTACTGCATCATTTTTCATTTTTGCTGTATAGTTGCCAAGGAACGGATTAATGTTGTTCCATTTCACAGTAGCAATGAAGCTGTAATTCACAAGTAGAAAATGCATTCTCTTTGGATAACAGTATTCTACTTCTTAGAGAGAAAAGGAGTTATTATACTAATAGAACAAAACCTTTGGGTGCGGTAATATATTTTTTTACCACTTTACAAAAGCATTATCACACAAGGTGAAGGCCAACAATAGCAATGAAATCCAGTACAAAGATTGAAAAAATATTGGTATCTGTTGCTTTGACCAATTTTGCGCTAGCATCACTGAAACAATTGTGTCAGCAAAATAATGGAGCAAAAGACTCTCTACACTAGTTCCCCTAATGATTGTTTTCAGCTACTGCTTTTCTTTCATGTTCATGTCAATATAAGCTGACTTCTGTCTTTTCTGTGCATGTTTGTGCTTTATATGTTACCAGCTATAAATGAATTTAATTTTTAGGGACAGAAACAACCAAGAGGAAGAAAGGTGTCTGGGTAGCCAGCTAGTTTTACAGGTCTTCCTTGGATGTTTTTGCATTTGCTGAGAGATTGTCGACCATTCAATTGATCCCGCATCTCTGCACTTCTGATCGAACTCAAACTGGACCCAAATTTGCTGAAGGTATGGAAAAGCTCTCTAGTCTAAAATAAAATCTGAGAAGGTCATTTATTTCCTAGGGCATAAAATCCTTCACTCTTTGCTTTGCTCAGCAATGCTATTCTTAGATCAGGAAAATGCTATGTAAGATCTATTCTCAATGATGTATGATTCATCATGCTCTTTCCAAGTCATTTAGACCGCCACAGAAAATTTAGGATAATTGTGCAAGCCTAGATGAATCTCTGTGGCCTGTTCACACAATGTTTAGGTTTTGTGCTATAAAAATACAACTCTGATAGACTGCAACAAAAATCTCCACTGTTTCAGATACTTAATTGTAAAAAAAAAAACAAAAAAACCCATAAGAAATATTATCTTAAGGTCAGCTGGGTACCTTGTGTATAGATGTGTGCCACCAATGCAGTTTATGTATACCACTTAACTTAAAACAAGCTTCTCCAAAAGTAATGCCTTCTATTTTACAAGGTTAACCCACAACAACAGAGGTGGGTTTTGGTGCCTTGGCAGTAGAGTTTGAACTGTCCTGCCAATATTCAATTACATTTTGTTGCCATGTGACAAAGAAGCAGAGAAGTGTTCTGACAAAACTGCCATCATACGTAGAAGTCTGTATGAAGAAAAGGTGTGTCACTGAATTCCTCCATGTAGAAAAAATTGCATCCATTGACATTCACTGATGCTTGCTGAACAGTTCTGGAGATCAAAAAGTGAATGTGAGCACAAGGAGCAGTGGATGGTTTGTTTCAGCAGTGATGATGGTGACAATAGGTCACCTTCACAGATACAGATTTTTATGAGTGTACATGAATTTACATGACTGCTGAAAATGCATAGTTAATGGTGGCATTTGCTGTAAAATAGCATTTTGTTGCTGAGAAATTGATCTATTCAACAGTGTTATTCTACTCTTTGTATTTGTTGAAATTTCTATAGAAATAAATGGGAGGCATTAATTTTGAAGAGACCCACGTACATGCATATGGCAGACTCTTTCAGAGTACCAGCTCAGTGAAGGATAACTGTGAAACAGTTTGGGCCATTTGGTTTCAGGAAATGCCCCATGGTCTCCTTAGCAGTATGAGTACAGCCTCAGATAATTTAAATACATCTAGATTATTTCCAGCACAAGAAACAGGCAATGATAAAGAAGTGGATCCTTGGAATCAGTGCAGAGATTCCCATTACATTTTGCAGACCTTAATAAAAGCTCTAATGACCTGTTTATCTGTGAAATTGCTGCTGTCACTAGATGGATGTATTCCTGTGTAAGAAGGGAGATAGTAAGGGTGATGAGTTTGATTTAGAGCAGATACACAGCATCTGTCTGGCTCAAGGAGATCCTCTGGAAAATCTAGCTTGAAAATATGGAAGTCTAGCCTCTACATTTCCTTGTACTGAATGAAATGAAATGTTTTAAGGCAGGAATGTATTTATCATTTTTTGTTAAATTCTACTAGTGGCCTGGTACAATGGGAAGTAAAACAGAAGTATATAGAACGGTGCCTATCTTTGCAAAGTGTTTGTCAGCAGACCAGTAGCTGGAAATATCCAGTTAGAACTCTAGAAGTAAATCTGCATTTCTGAGATCAGAGCAAAGGCAGGAAGCTGGACAGAACGTACAACCACCCATTCACTGCAAGTTCCATCTGCATTTCTAGGTCAGCCTCAAGGGTGGTAAGATGCTGTATCAATGCTGTGGAAACCCAGCCCAGAGCCACACCTCATAGGAGGGACTCAGCCTGTAGCTGGGCCACAGACATGGGAAGAACAATTCTGCATGGTTAGAAACACTGATATTAAAGCATTGTGCAGGCTGGAAAAAAGAAAATTTTGTGATCTTTCCTCTGGATTAAAAAAATACAGTTTTCCTCTTGCCTCAGAACTTTCTCCAGGTCCAGCTCCAGCATGGGAACTAGTCTGACAATCTGGGCTGACTGAGGCTGTCTGGACATGGGCTCTTTGCTGGTAGGTTTGCCTTGGCCTCACTGATCTTCCTGAATGCAAGTGAAAAATTAATCAAATGTGACAAATGAAGAAACAAGTTTCTCCCACAAGTCTTTGCATAAGACACTAATATGCAGCTACAGAAAACTGGAAACCCTGGAATTTTAGCAGGGTATGAATTGATCCAGAAGAGTTAGCTGATGCTACAGAATGAAGGAAGTAAGCACACAGGTATGTTTAGCATAAACAGTCTAATGACAAGCTAACAAGGATGGGGAAAAAGGATATAATATGGGTAAGAAAATAAATAGAACTAGTGTATGGTACAACACTACTCCAAGCACAAAAGAGATATCCAGTCTCTGCAAGGTCTAATTCCTGTTGGCAGGCCGTGACTCCAATATCCACTATAGTATTTCAGATCTGCCTATAAATATGAAAGACTTAATGCATACACATCACTGGAAAAAAAAATAAACTTCTATTTAAAATATAAATTTGCTAAGTGTATCACTCATTAATAATTACATTTTGCACATAAGTTGTGCCTCCAAACTCTTCTAGAACCAGTGCCAACTGGTGCTCATGATAGAACTGGACCTGCCTATGTAGTCCTGTTGGGATGAAATGCCTCCAGCAATAGAGCTAGGAAATCAAGTGCTGTTTTCCTCATAGCTATTTCTTTAATATTACTGAAGAAATGCAGTAGTGTATTTATTTTTTTAAGATTGGATAAAATACAATTTTAGGAAGTTCTCTACTATTAAATGATTAAATTTGCCTAATGGATCTGTTAGTAACCTAGACAGCAGAACACTGGTGAGCTCTGAATTGGTAAGGCCAAAAATAAGTAGGTGCTGTGGAAAAAGGCATTTATTCATCACTGTCTTTGTTGTTTGGCATGGCTAAAATTGCATTCTGTTTAGATCTGCTCTGAAATACATTACTAGGAATTATTATTATAATTTTGTTATTTACATTTACAAACCTTGTGCCTATTGTATAAGCCTCTGGGCATGTTTACAATTGTTTTAAAGATGCTTACTAATACTGAATTGTGAAGAACTGCTAGAAGGCAGACAACATCCATATGAAACTGATGAAGTTAGATATAGCACTTGAGTATTAACCAAATGCTGCACATTTTGTTCATGAATAAGTACACTGAAACTACTCAAACTGAGATTCATATAGCAGTTAGTTTTCCTCACTCTGTTTTGTTCCTGATTAAAAATCTTACAAGCTGTCTTTTTCCTCACTTCTGAAATTAATATTTACATATCATAAATGTCCTTTGCTTCTATGTGATTGGCACTTTTCACTTTCTCCTCTGGGACAAGAAAGCACTGCCTAATGAAAAATACATTCTCACATAAGATCACCTTTAACGCAGGTCTGAATTGTCCTTCTATGCCCTTATGTGACTGATGATTACATGATTAGAAGTTAGCTTCCATTCAAAATTCTAAAATAATTACTTTCTGCTGCCTGGTTGAAATATTTATTTTTATGGGAGAAATAATTCTGGAAGTTCAGTACTTCTATATTATGCTAACCTTTATGCTAACCTTTTCCTGATAAAGCATAAAAAAGCAGGCTTAGCTGCCATTCACATGGACTACAAAAATTCACATTTATTCCACTAGAGAAAGAGGAAGTACAGAAGAGAGACAGCACAGTGTTATACGAAGAATTTGCAAAACAGTCCTCAGAAGAAACTCATTGAGAATTTGTATCTTAAAATTATTGGCAGAATGTAAAGGAACACTTTGGTCTTCCTAAAACCCATCATTCATAAACTGAAACACAGCTCCATAGAAATGAGGCTGATTTCAATTTATGGTTTGCATTATTATGACACCATTTTATTGGTCTATTGAGACTTCAGTTCCATTTGTGTTTCCAAGCATTCCATTTCATTCCATTCCATTCCATTCCATTCCATTCCATTCCATTCCATTCCATTCATTTATTTTTCTGCAGATAGAATCTCTGGAAAATATTTCAAAATTAAGAAAAAGACAGATATGTAAGAGCTCTATGAGGTGGGAATTTACTGGCAATTTTGACAAACATGAAGCTGCTATGAGCAGGATGCAGAAATGATTCTGGATGGGAAGACACTACATATTTCTCTAGTAGTGGTATGAGTTATGGAAGTAAAAGATAAGAAACAGTTATTAATGACTTACTTCTGCTTCCAGTTGGGTTAATTTTTCAGCAGAATGATCAGCCTACTTTAAAAATTTCGAGTGATAACTGTTAGAAGGGGAGAAGCAATCTATATCAACTGCATACATTTGTACTAGCACAGAATTTTTCCTGCATAGGACTCTTATAACTGCACAATTTCAGCTGTATTCCTGGAGATACATAGATCATGACTACACTTTCAAAATAGATAAGTAAGGTGGTGAGTATGTCTCAAATTTGGTGTTAGACTCTAACACTTATATTTATCAGAAGACCATTCCTAAATGCTATCTGAAAATCAGGTTTCTGAGAAATCACACAACAAATAGTCACTTTTGAAACTGTTGATTTCTGCTGTTGAAGAATCATTCTATTTAGTATTTTACTTTTTATTCTTACAAAGGAGAAACACAAGGTACTAATACTAGAAACATTCACTGAGGTTCATTTGTGCAAGGAAAAAGCAAAGGTCTTAGAATCTTTCATTCTGTTGGGGGACATAATTAATCTACAGCAATTCTATGAGTATACTCTTAAACAAGAACTCATAAATAGTTTAAAAAGAAAACTTCATTTGAAAAAAAGTGTAAAACTTAAAAAAGCTAGATTTTGAATTTCCTGTATACTGAAGGACTCAGCTATTTACACCACATATTTCTGATAATCAGAGTTAACTGGTAGAGCAAGGGTTGCACAGGCTGTAACATGGATTGCATGAGCAGCTATTTCCCTACTTTAAGAGAAGCATAGATACACTTTGCTTTGCTTCTTCTTCTGTAGGCTGATGTACTAATAAGTAACTTCTAGCATGTTAAAAAAAAACCAAAAAAACAAATTGCAAACCAACAGTTAGCTTCTGTTATTTAACTTAAACATTAAATATTTCACTTGCTTTATCACTGTAATTTTCACATTTAAATTTTCAATTCTCTTGGCAGGCACAAAGTTGTGTTCATGCCTCCAACACTGCAGTGAAAAGTTTTACACCCACCTCCTCAATGATTATTATTCCTAAAGCAATTTAAAACAATCTCACGAAAACATGATTTCTTATATTATACTTACACTGTATTTAGATTAATGTTATTGCTATTGGCCCAGGAAAGTGTTGAGAAATGTCTTACGCATTTTTTTCTCGTCTTTATAGCTCATGAAACATTGTGTGCCCTGCACAGATTATCATTTCCAAGGGGCAAACGGATGTTACCTTCTTACCCATATCTCCACCAAACCATGAGACTGAAAAGCAACCAATATGTATAGACTTTATTTATTTGGACCATTCATCAAATAGCAGAAAGAACAGCTAGCCTAGCACAAGGTAAAAAGAATATCATCATCATTTGCTGTTACTGACTACTGCAAATTATGACACAGATTTAAGAGTGTAGGAGAAAAGCAATTGCAAATTCCTGTCAATTTTCTCAAACAGGTGATGCATACTTTAAACTGATTATTTAAGGTGCACTTCTCTGTTCTCAGAGAACTTTGGCTAAATTTAGGAAAATGATGGATAACAGAGGTTTAATTATGCAACCTTACTCACTGAGGAGAAAGAAGACAGAGAAGGGAATAGTGACAGTGGCTACCTGACATGCTGCAAGCATAGAGGCATTTGCTGAGGGATTTGTCACGTGAGGAGGGATAAGAATGATTTATTTCACTTTGGCAATACCCAAAACTATCAATTTATTTTCTAAATTGTGAATCCAAATTGCAATCCAGAGATGTACAATATGACAGAGGTTAAAAATTTAATGTAGGGAAAGATTGGTCCTTTATTTTTGTTCTCAGTCATGATCACCATAAACACTGCTGCAAACAGGCCCCCAAGCACAATCAGTTCAATCTTTGACATTTCAGAATAATCAGCTTCTTTTCTACTGAAGTGAATCACATAAATACAAACCAATTCTGCCTAACTTATTTTACTCTCACATGTCAGCTAATAGTTTATGTAGAGTGTTCCTTGTACTTCCATTTTTTAAAAAATAATTCAAACAATAAATGTTGCTTAGTTCTGGAATTGAAGTAAAATTGAGGGTGAAAAGCTAAAAAAATCAACAATTTTGCAAGAAACTCCACGTTATGAAAGAAAAGTGTGTGCTCTCCAGACAAGTCTTATTGCTGTTAATGTTTAACTAGTGGAAATCCATAAAAAATGAGATGGAAGAGATAAATGTTAAACTTGTGGCAAGGAGATAGTGAAATATGATCTAAGTGTAGGGACAACAACATGTGGAATACATTGCTTGTGGCAGAAGCTTTGAATTCTGCAACATGAAGTGAAAAGGAGAAACAGTTCTGCTCAAGCTTTCATTCATATGGAGAAAAATGTTGGTCACTTCCAATCAACAGGGTTGCTTGGGGTAATCAAAGCACATTTCTGAATCGCTGGCATACTGCAGTGATTCAAATGAAACTACCAAAGATCCAGTTTCCTCCAATGTGTGATTGAAACCACTGCTATATTGGTAGATTTGTGTTTTTTCTTTCTTTCTTTCTTTCTTTTTTCTTTTTTTTCCAAAGAAAGCATGGTTTAACAGCCAGACGAAATCGAGTTGAATAGAATGATCATGAATTACACCTACATAAAGGAAGGAATAATCTTGCTGTCTTTATCAGACTTTGCATCACTGCAGCATTCCACCAACGAACCACTGATCTGACCTCTTTTTGACTGAATAATCTCCCACAAGCATTTATGCTCCCCCACAACCATTTGAGCATTTAAGTACACTACTGGGTGCTTTTTAACTGGACAAACGTTTTATAATTCTGTTTTATGACTTAATCACACCTAATATATAACTTATGTTACTGTTTGTACCATTGCAGTATTTAAGCTATAAAAGACAAATTCTGCTCGAAGCTTTATTGCGATATATCTAGAATAAGTTCTCAGAAATTTGTGTCATATTTTGGAAAGAATGTTCCCAGACAAAATAGGTTGATTTATATTGCCATTACGGGAAGCAGTATTTGGCTCAGCCTCTCCAGACAGCAGAACTCTAAACATGAGAACGGTGTGTATGTTGTTACCAATGGCTAGTGCCTCAGTAGACAAATTAAAGTCTGGAAAGTTAAATGACTAGGAAAAAAACAGTACACAGATAAGAATGTTTCATTTCCACTCTATTTCATTTTTACACCTTTCAGTAGGGAAAAATAAGCCTACAAAGATTTAGGACGAATGCCATCTTCATGGGCACCATTGATCGTAAGTAAATCCCATAAATGCAGCAGCATATATGAGGCAGAATTTCTTGTGATAGTCCATTCTAAATGTTGTGTGTGTAATATAATCAATATGCTATTACCTTAGTCTTATCCACAAACTAATGAAACAAAATTAACAGATCACAATCACCATGCCAACTCTGAAGCAAGAAAATATGGACTTTGAGTTGTCCACCATGATTTATGATCCAGAACTCTGATTCTCTGTAAAGTTTAGATCTGCACTTATCATCAATACAATGAAATTCAAAGCTTTGGGTTTTCTATGAAATATATTCTTGAGAACCATGAATACTGCTCTGCTAAGTTGTGATTTCTGACAGATAACTCAGCATTCTTGGGTTTATTGATCAACAGTAAGTAGCATGGATAAAATATTTATTATTTGCACATATATATTTCTTGTAATTGATGTAGCAAGCATGAAGAACAACAGTAATGGTACTTTACCAACATTTATTACATTTCATGTAACACTGGCCCTGAGGGTGGTTCAATACCAGAAAGAGATTTGGACAGAACTGCTCTAAATTCACTCCTTCTCAATATCTTGCCAATTAAATGGCAGGATCCAGTTGATGTGTATTGTTTCAAAAGCTAACATCCAAGGCACTAGCTGCCAAAATAATGTTTATTTTTCATATATGTAAGGCATATCTGCATGGATGATTTAAGAAATGAAAAAGAAATAGAAAAAATCCCTAAGTAATATCTTCTGAAGCAACTGGGATTTTTATTACTATTGTGATCATCAGATTAAGTACAATCATTTCATTCAATTACCCTTTTTTCTTTCAGGACACTCTTTCATGCCACACGTCAAATAAATAAAATGAGAGACAAGATTCAATTTTACTTTCCCTGGAAGGTATAGCTCATCATCATACGCCATCAAATAGTCCATGCACAAATATCAATACCCCTCTCTTTCTTCATTTGTAAAACATTATGTGCTCTAAAACTGATGAGTTTCATTTCTTGACAGAAAATCTGCAGTAATCATAACAGGAGGAAGGTCACAATAGTCACTTCATGCTCCCAACAGCACAGAAAACATAAGGTAACACCTGTAGGACAAGAGTGATGATCCTTCACCGATCTTTTAGCAAATATAAAGGAAATTAGGGTGATTTTTGTTCAAAGTAAAAGTAATTGACCATCTGTTGTTTGGGAAAACAACATCGGTGTGATTGATTTGTGCCCAACTAATTCAGCTAATATTCAGCTAGCATATAGATGAAACCCTTCCTTACCAGAACCGAACAGCATAAGTAACTTAGATATCATGCCTCCTTATTAAAATTAATGACTCTCTTCTATCTCCAGATTTTATACAGTGTATGTATGAACACAGTAATATGTACCCTTTTAAGTATGGAAATTGAAACAATTTTACGAAAATGCTATGAAGTATTTAGAAACATTAAAGGAAATGAAATAAATACAGTTACGAGTATTTGCTCCAGAAACCTAGTTTCAGTAATTATGCACACCCAAACTGCAAATAAACACATGGTGTGACCTGCTGGTACAGATCCAGTGAACACTCTTTAAATTTCAAATGCGAAAATGTTTGACTGATCTCTGTATATACAAAATATAGGAAAAGAATCATCTATATAAAATTATTTTTTTCAAGAAGTTATAAATGGAAGAAAGTCATGCTATGTTTATTAGCTAGAAACACTAGGTAGATATAAAGGCCTGAAAGTAAAAAAATAAACATATTTGCTAATTTTTTTTTTTTTTTATTCAGATCAATATCTTCTACTGATAAATCTCTTGCAGGTGTTTTTTGGAGGGCATCATATGGTGGGATGAAGTTCTTAGCTGTCCACAGATGGCAGGAATCAAAAATTAGATTCCTGATATGCTTATATTGACATGCTTTGGTAGATGTAGCTGTATTATTCAATACTTTAGATTAGACTCAGTGTAGATTGGAAATAGGGTATGGTCTAGAACATTGGAAAATCTGAGGAAGAGTAAGGTATATCATATGGTATATTTTGTAGAGTTCCTTATCATTAATTTCCGTCTGTACTAATCATGCGCTTTTATTTTTTTGTTATTATTTATTTATATATGTATATCCTAGTAAAGCAAGTGAATACAATGGCAACTACTCTGCAGGCTAGTAATAGTTTTCAAAAAGGCATGGCTAGCTGTCTAGGACAGAGTTACATCCCGTGCTATTAAACGTCTCCCTGAGATATGGGGAGGTCGAAGCATATACTGTCATGCAAATAGTCTAAGGGTGAATGATCTTGAGATTTTGTGAGAGGTTAGTGATCAAATTGCTCAGCTACACCTTGGTAAGCAGTATAGTAGGAGATACTAAATGAAACATAGGAGAGAGCTTTTGCTTCTGACACAGATTCTCTTGATCTTGAACAAATGTAATACTCTTTCTCGGTTAGGCCAAGTGAACAAATCAATCTATATTTTCTCAGGTGAGATTGTGTTTGAAAGAGCCCAATTGTGCCTTCTTGACTGAGAAAGTTGTTCCATGTCTAACTGCTCTAGAGGGCATTTGCTGTGCTACTTGGAAGGGCAGGGGCATAACTCAATGCATTTACTTCCACAATCAAGCATTAAAGCAACTTTACCTACACCTCAAATCCTGACAGCATAAGAGAATTGATGCGGTTGCACACTATTGAGCTTAGTCAGTTTTCTTTGAACTTCTCATTTATAGCACTTAATTAACAGAACCTATCCACTCTCTGAGAAACTTTTAAAATCTGAATTAATTGTATGAAGATATCAAGTATTGTACCTGCAGCTACATGTAGAGAGATGCTAAGTATCACTGTCAGTACTATAACTTCTTAAACAGAGGCCAGGAACTTGAGCCATGTGGGAGCACTGCTGTTTAACTTAGTCTCTTTTTTTTTTTTCTCCACAGTGGTGATACTGTAAGCACAAAGGTCTAGGGCTTGTAGCAAGCTGTTCTGTGTCTGGTAGCCAGAGAAAAAATATTGCACCTTCCTAAAAAATATTTTCAGCTTATACAGCTTAAATGCTTTTCAAAACAAATCTGAAAATATCATCTTCTATTTCATGCGTCTTCAAAAAAGAGATACTGAAATTAATTTAAGCTATTTAAATAAAAAAGTATCATTCCATAAACTGTCCAGTGTTCATATTTTTGACAGCTCTCAGAAAACCACTACTGGGCTGATAAAAAATTCTTTTTGATACAGTGTATAAATATTTATGCTGTACAGAAGATTCCTAACAGCTTGTAGACATCTTCAAAATATTTTTAAGGAAGTGAATCCCATTTTTTTCTAGTGATTTATGCCAGTATGTATCAGATGCTCTGCTGGCCTAAATCTGTGTAACTACAGTAAGAGCGAATACACCCTTCTCATTGCAGTGAGTGGGAGGTTTCCCATTATTTTTTCACACAGAATTCCAGGCTGCCATTTCTTGGCAATTTGATAGGAATCAGTATAATGGTTACTTCTATCAAGTACAATAAACTAGTTGCTCTCTGTCTTACTGTGTTGCATTACTCAGTGCATGAAAGGATGAAGATGGGGTATCTCATATTTACAGAAATGTGTGAAATTTCCACCAGTTTAGTGCATCTTAATGTAGCCATTTTTTTTTCATCTGCATTTTCACATTTGGATATGCAGTGTTTGCAGCTTTTTATTTTTCACCTGTTTAAAATGTTTCCATCATCCAGTCAGTTAGGCAAACTGACCAATGGCATAGCAAACAATCAAAGTGAACAGTTCACAAATACCCAACCAGCTGGCATTTGCTCATGTAAGCTACTGAACAAACATTAAATGAGCAGCAAATTTATTAGCAGAAACATGAGCACAATTATATATCTATCTTGACCAGTAAATGTCACAAAACTAAGTCACCAGTTTGTTAGTTCTGATATTGCTTCTCTCTGCTGCAAAAGCAAGTCACTTACAACTAAGCTGCTGATGGATTTTAATGTCTAATTTTTCTAGCTGGAAAGAACACCTTGTTTAACTGTGACCATGCTCAGCTGACCAGCTGGACATAATGCTTCCATAAATATCTGAATGTTATCTTTAAAAAGGACTGAAATGAGCTTTAAAACAAATTCTGCATGTTGCATCATATTATTTCTGAGATAAAATAAAACCGTGACTGCATTTACTATTATTCCTTCTCCAAAAAAGAAACAGTTTTGGGCAATGTAAAAATGCTAATATGGGTAACATTTGGGAAAATATAGAAGTTGATTCACTGTCTAGCAGGCAGCAAAACATTTATAGCCATAGTGTGAAGCAACACAAATTAAGACTACAATACTGGACTGCATATTGCCTAGATTTTAGTCAGTATGACTGGAGGATTCAAAAGCAAGATTGGCCATTTGCTTCTGTTATGCCATAAATGGGACAGGATTTGATTCTAAAACATGCCGTCCAGATCAGAAAACTTAGTGAATGTTCTGATCCACTTTGGATTTTCATCTTGGGAGTCTATGTAACATCAGGACTCCATCTTTCTTTGCACAGGACTGGGTAACCAGCCATCAGAAAAGTCTATTCCAAAACAGTTTGCCTAGTGATTTGACTATGAGTCAAAGCATGCAGGGTTGCTGCTTTGTTTTCTGCTCTCATTTTGTAACTGCCACAAATCTGTCTAGCTGTACATTAGTGTGAAGACTGATACTCCAAACCAAGTGCTTTTGATCAGCACAAAGAGCTGATCAAAGAACTACTACAACACTCTTCACATTGTAGTAATCTACATGTGAAGTTTTGTGCTTCACTCCGTTAATGTGGAGTCTGCTCCACATTCCACTCTGATTTTTTATTATTATTTTAGGATAGCAATTCATTTCATCTTGAAACTTTTTATGCTGTTTAATGAGCCTATTCTCATCAGGCTAGAAAAATCAAAGAAAGAATACATCTTGCTTTGATTAGACTTATTGAGAAAATGAGTTTGCTCTTCATAAATAAAGGGGGCATCTCAAAGCATGGGGATCTTGAAAACCCACAGAGGATACGGATGCTCAGTACCTACAGCACCACCTCCAGGTAGCAGAGCTCCATGTAAAGCCATGCATACACAGACTTCCATTACTCTCTCAATGTGTATCATCTCTTCCCAGAGAATGGTGAGATTTTACTGTTTAGGAACAGAGATAAAGTTGTGAATATAAATATCTGTTTATCATTTAAAGAGCAAAGAATAGACACTGATTGAAATTACTCTGGTGTACATCTGAAATAACATTATAGAAATTAGATCAGGATGTGTTCAAATTCAAAATCAAACTGATAGTCAAATAAATTATTTCATTGTTAATAAATGGAGAAAAATGGTAATGGTAGTCAATTTTTTGACAGAACCAACTTGAATTTGTTTCGGTTTTTTGAAATAGAGCATAATAATTGCATTCACAGGATCTGGCTGAGACTGGGCAGTCAATTCACAGGTGGAAGAAACATCTGACAAATCTCTTTTAGCAGAGAAGCCGCCAGTGCATGCACCTGGTTTTTTTTTGTTGGAGTCATTTCCATCTGCTTAAAGCATTGGTGCAAAATGATGGGGAAAAATAAATAAGGAACAAAGCATGCAGGAATTTAAGCAAAAGGAACATCTTGCCTAGGTTTGGGAAAGACTAGGGGTCTAGCACTTTCCCAGCAGTGAAACTGTTGAAAATGAAGAATTTATGGGAATTTTATCTGCATTTTTCATGTTTTTCTACTATTTGTTATTTGTATTTCAGCAGTCCTGAGAAACACATTGTTGGACAAAAGCTGCAATCTTTAGGGATTTTAAAAATGCAAACAGAATTCTGGGTCTTTTTCCAAGGAGTTAATATACAGTGGCTTGTAAATATTTGCAAATTATGTCAAGCTCTTGCTAATGATACTTAAGAACTGACAACTTTTGCTGTACAAGCCGCTCTCGTAGGCAAGGTATATACTGCTGGGTAAGTGTGGTGTACCAGGAGCTGCTGGCCTTACTAACTGACATAATTAAATGTCCAGAATGCAACATAAGTGCTCAGGAACAAGAGATTAGAGTGTGTGATGAAGACTGATTAGGTGGAGAAAACAAGAAAAAAAAAAAAAACACCAAAAACCAGTGATCTTTAGCGCAATAAAGCTACATCTCCTGCTACAATTGCTTCTTTAACCAGTTTTAATTAATTAATTTTTCTACATAAAATGACAATAGAAATTAAAAAAATATAACCCAAACTGAGAATAAACCTGTGCTCTCCAGTGCTTATCCAAGTTGAATCTACTAAAAATCTCACAAAATGGGCAAAAGAACTGGCTCACTGCCACTCAGAATGCCAGGCAGATTCTTAGTCCTTGCCCTGTTGGGTTATTTTTCATGCTTCATGCATTTCTTACTGCTGAAATAGTCTGTTGACAGCCAGAAGCAGCCACTGTGCCTAATTCTTTAGTCCCTTTGCCAGACTGGCAAGGAGTGAATCCAGCTCTGAGCCTATAAGCTGAAACAAAACACTATAACTTACACCAATTTGCTGTCATGCTTGTCAGATTGCTCCAAGTTCTGCATCGTACATTTTATATTTCATCCTGTTCTGCCTACTCATTTTTTGTATTGTACTCTGTATGTGGAAGACAGTTAATTGCCACTGAAAAGAGACCTTCCAGACAAGCTTCCCTACTGTTCCAATTTCTGACCCTCTGCTCAGAAAGAAAAGAGAGAGCCCTCAAGCTTCTTGGATTTGAAGAATACAATATTGTACATTTATAATAAGGAAAGGAAAAGGGAGCAGAAAGGAAAGAAGTCTAAGCTACTGAGAAATACTGCTTGCAGCAAATGCTTTCCCTTTCCTCTTATCTTCTCTTAGCAATGTTTAGCAATACTTGGCTGCTAACTTGAAAATCCCTTACGTTTTGGATGAGGTAGATTATAACCAGCTGTCCAAGCTCTTGACTTGAACAACACTGGGAAATGAAGAGCAAAAATTATCCCACAATTCACCAAAATGTGGAATAAAGTAGATATTTCTAGGGACACAAACTGTAGTTGCCTGGAGGTGCATTAGAATACATGTGTTGCCCCTATTTTTTAACCAATACAAACCCTGCTCTTATATAAGGGTAAAGTAACTGCTATGTTTTGACAGAAAGAGGCAGTTCTGGTTTTCCTATATGCCTGAGTAATCTACATACTAACTCTGTACTTCAATATATTTCTGAAAATACTCACCCCGATTTTGCTTCACTTTCTCTGTACAACAGGAGTTTATTCAACACACATGATGAAAAAAAAAATCTTGGTTTTTCTAAATAAAACAAAACTCAAGCATGTCATAGCCTGAAACATTTCCTTATGGACTTGATTATCGATTGGCAGATATGAAGGTAAATATTTTTAAAACTTGCATTTCTGTTCAAGCCTCTCTGACTTATGATTGTGCTCTACACATATAGAAGGAGGATGATTAAATGGCTGACGTTATTGACTACAGTTTGGAACATGACATAGAAATGCCTTTCATTCAACTCTAGTTTATGTATGTAAGTTTATTTGAATATAATGCTTCCTATTTTTTTTCTATGGAAATTAGAATAGATAAAAAGAGTACAAATTCTCAGCTACAAAAAACTGTTTCTCAACATAGTCACCTCTGTTAGCTATGCATTTTTTCCAGTGATGAACAAGAGCCTGCATGCCACACTCAAAAATATCTGCGCTAGCAGAGGTGACCTACTGTCATTGCTGCTGAAACATACCACTCACCACCTCACTGTGCTCACATTCACTATTTGGTCTTCATAAACATACAACAAGTGCCTGTGAAATGTCAATGTGTACAATTTTTCCACACAGAAGAATTCAGTACAGCACTTTTTCTTTGTATGCACTTTCATGTCAGATGTCATTTTGTCAGATTCCCATCCACTTCCATCTATGCTGTGATCACACGGTAACAAAAATGTAACAGAACATTAGCAGGAAAGTTCAGCCTCTACTGCCCTGCCACCAACATCCACCTCTCATGTTGTGGGCCAGCGTAATAAAATAGTAAGAATTATGACAGTAGCACTCCATGTATGAAGCCGTAGGTGGTTATAGAAACTGGCAACTTGAACCAATAAAAGAGGACTTTGAAGTGCTGGATATTCTCTGTCCTTTGTCAACACTATGACAGGTGAATCAATATTTAAATTCCTTCTCTATTAAAATCAGTAAAAGCCCTCAGATTACAATCATATCCTCTCTGATATCTTTAAAAAAGAAAATGGAAAGGAAAATGTTTATGTTTATGTTTCACGCAAAGATGACTTTTGTTTTGTAAATGTTCCAGTTGCTAATTCTTCATCTAGAATCATAATCCTGTTTTACACATCACAATTAGCAGTACAGAAGTCTGGGATTTGCATTCAGAGGATTATGACTTTCAGAGAAGTAAAGGAAAAGAAAGTGAATAAAGTATGCAACTCAAGACCTGTCCTCATGCAAATATATTCAGAAATAAAAGCAAAATTTCACACATACACAATATAGGTAAAATATATTTTCAGTATTCTCTAAGATATCAAAAAAGCAGGTGGGCCCAGGTACCACTCAGGTTCATCACTATCTTCAGAATTGTTTGAAAAAAGGACAGAAGATTATTCAAGTTTCCAAAAAGTTTTATAACTTCTGACAAAACACAGTGAACTACTTTGTGAGTCTGTGCTACACAAGAACCACATGCAACCTAACATGCAAGTAACGGCTGATCTAACCTGTCTCAGTTTTGATGATTTCTATTAGGAAGCACATTTCTACAGCCATATTCACAAGAATATCAAAAACAAAGCAAAACACAAAAAATCCCATCGTGCAGTATTGAATGTATTTAAGGAAAAAAATGAACATTGTACTGATCCTAAACATTCTCAGAAAAATCTGACAGAAAAAAGATTATCCTCTGACTCATTAAAAGTATTCATTGTAGGAAATAAAGGGTTTGGAAAAAGAACATGGCAACGTTCTGACCCTTCTAAAGTACTACTACTGTTCATGAAAACAGTCTTCAAAATTTCCTGTAAAAACTGGCTTGTTACTTGAATTCTCATTGCTGTGCTGAAGAAGTATTTGACAGTTAATCTCTTATTTTCAAAACCTTAGACTGTGGTTGTAGCCCTCATTAGAATGTCCGAATGACAGAGAAGAGGAAATAAATTGTGCAGTGCATTGCACACACACCTCACAGAAAAGAGGACTTCCTGCCCATTTACACTACTACGCTGTCCTTCACCATGACTTCATGTTTCCTGCTCCTTAGTTTATAACTGTAACTGAAATTTCTACATGTAACGTCCAAGTAATGTGGAAGTTTAAAATGCAGAGCAGCAACTCACTAGACTGTTTCTATTCCACACAGCCAGACGGGTCATTACAAGGCTTAAATATAATTTCTCTTATGCAGTAAAGAGAGTATTTGATGATAGGTATATTTGTAATTAAGCCCAGAATTAAAAGTCAACCAATTACATGTGCCCCTGATATCTATTCTCTATTTCTTTTTTCCAGTGAGTTATTGCAAGTTAATGTATAGTGATAAATCACAGTGTAGAACTTCAGTTAATGATCCTTCCATCATCTGCATTCACTGATAACATTGTTCCATTAAAAATACAGATATTATAGACTCTCCCATGACAGATGGTATCTGACTATAGTTTACAGGAAAATTTGCTCTGTATTTTTTCCTGACAAAGCACATAAACAAATTTATACTACTTAGCATGATTACTGTTTGTTGATTTCAAAATATAAGGAAAAATAAATCAGATCAACAGTTTGAACAGAACTAATCTCACCTATCCACAGTTTTATTCTTAATGGCAACTTGCACTCTGGTTTTGTCTCCCTTTATCACTGCTAAAAATCAAGTGGATTCACCTTTAAAACACTTTACAATGATATTACTCAAATGTTACTGAATGATTAGGAACTACAGGAGACAAATCATTATTTCATATTAGGTAAATTCATTACAAATTTATAATTTTCTTGAATGATTTCACAGGTACACAGAGCTCTAGATCAGCAAAAGACAGTCACGCTCCCTTTAACACCATAAAAAAAAATCGGAACTTTTCAAAATTGCCTTATTTCTCTAAGCAAATAAACAAGATCTGTAGATAGAGTTTATAATTTGTAAATCTTAGTATATTTATATTTTTATTAAACAAAACTTTGCATACTTCACTGATGTGTTTATTGAGAAAGCTTATTTAGCATATACCCAGAAATGTATATTAACAACAAAATAACAGTCATCCACTTCATTCCTTCACAACTCCAAGAGATCAGTTAGTGAGGCACTGTCTTCTACTACAAGTTAGAAGGACATGTGAATCCAATTAGTTATCTATTTTAAAGTCTTAGTGTAAAAAAGACATCTAAACAGCAGAATTGCTTCTGTTTGCAAGTTGAAAATGTTTTTGTTTTGAATCCAAAATGAGAAACAGCATTTCAAAAGATATTTTAAAGTCATATTTGAACATCTTAATGACTGCTACACTCCAAATATCTTCTAATTTACTCCTTCGAGCTGATATTTATGTACAATGTATGTACAACTGGCAAGCTCTCTAACTCCCTAATAGATATCAGAAAGAAATGCTTTGGTGTCTTAATTTTCAGTGGAAAATATAACATGGATACTTGAGAAAAGATGCTTGTTTATCACAGCAAAGAAACAGCATGTTATGAGGCCAACCCATATTAACAAGGCCTCTTTAGGAGTTTCAGTAGAGCAAGAAAACACTAGTTCCTCTAAAACTGGGATAAACTGAGAAAAATAAAGATGCTCTATGTAACTAACCATAGATAATCATACTGTGAATAGAAATTTTGAATCCACTCTAATTCCAAAAGGAAGTTTCACCCTTTAAGATAGATAGTACAAATGGGAAATCACTTTTCTGAGTATGAAATTCAAAAAAGCAGTCAAAAGAAAACACAAAAATAGAGAAAAATATCAACAAAGGAACTGTATGTGTGATGTGCTAGAAATACTACCAGACTAAACTGAATTAGGGCTTGCTATTTGCTATCTGAAGACAAGGGTGATCTCCAGAATTGCTAGGTTAGCAACTTGCAAATTGTTCCAGTTGCCTGGTTGCTATCACACCTGCAAAGATGTTGGAGGATTTGTAGCGGATATGTAGAATACTTTGAAAAGTCATCACTGCACTTACTTTTCTGGGATAGACAAAGTCTGTGAAGCTAACATGGCAATTAGAACGAGTACTTCCTTTTAGTTCTATATAATTTTTCCACAACTGAAACATGATTAGTAAACCACAAACAACTGGTACAATAAGGCTAGGCAAAATGACTGGCTTGCCTGAATGCATCCCTATCCTTTCTATTGTTCCACATTCTAGCTTCTTGTGAGTGCAGAGCAACATTCTCATTTCTCATCACCTGTTATAATTCAGAAACTTTTATATGGGCTTTACAGAGAAGGAATCTATTTCTATTTGCACATCTTATACTCATGGAAGAATGCAGTCTGAAGGGTGAGGAATCAAAAGTCTTACCTCTATCCTGTAAAGGCAGGATGGTTTTACTTTCCTGCAAATTATCTGAAATAAATAAATAAATAAATAGATGAGTAATGATCCTTGAAAACAAAATTTACAAGTTTTATTTTTATTTTATTTTTTTCAGAACTCACACACATTGGAAAGCAAACTATTAGAAAATAAGAAATTTATTGTATAGGTTTCCCCTAGTCTTATCATTTTCATAAGACTGGTAGGAAGGTAATGGTACAGAACATTCATACTTAATAGTTTTTGTTTAACCCTTTTTTTTTTTTTTTTGGTCAAGGTTTGATAGCATTAATTCTCATTGATAGTCCTAATCTTGTGGAGGATTAACAAGAAGAAAAGGCTTGCTTTTACTTTTTAACGACTGTTGCAAAGAGAGATTCATTTCTTACAGTTTAAGTTGAAGTTGCAGCAGCAAATTAAAATGCAAGAACTTTCTACCCTGTCATCATAATTATAAATACGTCCCCCAGATTACACTTTCTGCAAAGCTGAGCTCTCTGATTCAGTTTGTGGCAATTAGTAAACTAAGCAAATGGAGCCTTTGTTCAGCTAAATTGTCTGGGTGCTGCTTTCAGGAACAACCAAAGCTGAATCTTCTTTGATAAACTAAAATCATGTGATGTGTACATTAATGTTTTAGTGAGGATCAAGGGTGTAGTCTTGAAACAAAACTGACTGCGTCCAGTCACAGAGCATCAGCTTGCCTCAGAGAACAGTCCCAGAGCATACACGTTTTATTTCTTTTGGGTGAAACTATACTGAAATATGTGCATACCTACAATGTGTGCTCATCTGATGCGCTTCAGTAATTAATCCACACAATCCCTGGTACTAGAACAAAGCTAGTCCAAAGCAGTTACCCTCTTACCCCATAAGACCTATTACAGATATCCACTCCTCCTTAAAAACACTCTACAGATCTTTTATGCTGTACTAATAAAGCCATAGACAATGATGACATAAATGGTCTCTTGCTCGCTGCAAACTCTATTCCCCAGAATTTGTGTTGAAATAACAGATTTCATACCAATACTGATATCAGAAAATGACCTTTATCAGGATCTAAAGAAAGGTGAGATAATTAAGCACTGTAAGCCTTTCAGCCAACAGTGCTATCAGAAATATTTTACTGTACAGAAAGGACTCAAATTCAAGGTTAGCCATATTCTTATCATCTCATCTTACATATAACAAATAAAACATAGAGAATACCCAATCTGTGCTGCTGACAAGTTAAAACTTCTACAGTGAGGATTCAACATCTTCTATGTAGGTGTATGTAAAATTTCATGGCTTGAGGGAAAGGCAATGAGAAGTATCTTTTAATGTGATATATATATATTCTAGTTCAAAACTGCAGACAATATCAAACAGTTGGAGATAAGCAGTTTCTTGTCATGTTTTCTCTTTTAAATCTAATGCTCCCACTATGTTCCTTTCACACAGGAAACTGATTAAACACCTTTTGTTTGACTGACATTCTCTAAATTCGATAAAAAGCTCCAGCTTACCTAAGGATTTAATCAACACGAAACAGAAAGGCAGAAATCAAACTGCTGGTAGTATATTAAATACAGACATCCTCTAACTTTGACCTTGATAATCAATGCAGTTAGATAATTTTCATGCATGTAGCAAGTTGCTTATTTGGGGACTTACAGAACTACAGATGCTGTGCATAGGAAAGGCTCATGGAACATCTTTGCAACTATAGTCTTTGAATGTGCAACTATAGTCTACATCCTACATTCTGACAAAAGCACACACACCTGGGCAGAGTCCATGTGGTCTTTTTTTCTCATGGACTAGAGGCTTACGATTCTTTTCAAGCTCCAGATCAAATAAAAAGTTTGCTTAAAACAGACTTGCATACTAGCTGGATCAAGTCATGTAAAAAAAAAAAAAACAAAAAACCAAACACCCAGTTTTCAACCAGGCTACTCAGATACTCAAGGACTTATTTTTTTGATGTAGTATTTATCCCTTCTCAAGGGTTTAGTGTAAGAAAAGAAAAAAAAGAACTTTACAGGTATAAAAATGATACCTGCACACATTAAAAGATCCTCAGCACTCACAGTTTACATAAAATTACTTGGACTCCTCAAATTAAGAACTATCCTGACCAAGGGACTATCTCTATTCCATTCTTGTAATAGCTGAAAGTTTCTGACCAGCCCCAGGTTCACAGTATTCAAAAGGAAGCAAGGTTCTCCCTTCTTCCCTCTAAATCAGGTTTATTGAACACATCTGAAATCTATTTTGAAGGTGTTATATTTTAATGATCCTGAATGCAGTAGAGTGGAAGTGATTTAATACAGATGAGTATTAAGCAGCAGCCTGACTCCTCAGCTGTTAATCACCATGTTTCCTAAGTGATCATTTCTCCGAGTAGCTAAGGTGATGTGTAGTATCAGAAATGGCTAATAAACCTATAATTGCTGCTTCAACTGTTCTTTTTTATTATTATTATTTATGTATATATATTCTCCCAGAAACATGCACATATCTGTAAGATTCTGTGGCAGAAACAAGGGATGAAAAACATTCTAGCAATTAAAGATGTTTCATAATGAAACTCTGAATGCTAGTTTTAAAGTTATTTTCCAAACCAGTTTTGGAGCAAGGGCTACAGGACTGACTTTAGAATTAGCATTTAGGTAACCAGTCATGACAGCTTAGGCAGTTATTTTTTCTTTTTTTTTTTTCTCCACTAGTGGGCACTCCCACACAGAGGAGGTATTTTATATTTTGAATGCATCCAAAATCATCTGAGATAGCAGAACTCAGCTATTCCCATGAGATCTGCGATGTTATTTTGGGACCATAAAAAACATCCACTGCACTTTCAAGATTACCTGAAACAGGAATGTGGAAGCTATCGTCTACTTGGAAACCACTGAGAGACTTCTCAAGCATGTTAGGTCTCATACTGAACAAATAAAACTATTTTTGTATTTGAAACTTGCAATGGAACTCAGCAGGAAAAAAAAAGAAAAGAAAAAAGGTTCTTGTAGGTCTTAAAGGATAGTAAGCTTGACACTTTTCTCATCTAGTTGGATTTCACTGACTGTGAGTCGAACCACAAAATATGGAAAGCTAGGGAGAAGCTTCTTTGAAAAAAATGCAGCCAAATGAGCCAAGGAAAACACACCCAGAAGAGCTGGAAGAGTTTCACCGGCAAGTATGAAACTCACTCTAACCTGTGTTCTACCCCTACATCATGAGGAGATTACTTCAGAAAAGTTAATGATCTGTAGATGATACTGTCCAAAGAAATTCTCCTTGCCAAAAAAGGCCATCTCATTTCCAGTAGATCTGAGATCAGTCCAATAGATATACATTTAAAAGACTATTTTTTAAAAAGCAGATCTGAGTGCATCACCAAAAGCAAAGTTAGATCTTCTGGATGCACAGATGCTTTGTGCCAGCATAACCCCAAAATGGGAGAAATTCTATTATAGATTTGATAGGTCAGATTTTTTATTCCTGACGAAAGTTCTAGATGTGTGACAAAGCCTATGGTGTTTTGTTGTTGTTTTTGTTTGTTTCCTATCTATCCTGTTACTACCACTTTTAGAAGACCAAATATTTTGTTCACCAATTGCTTGTGTATTGTCATTATTTTATTCAGGACCATCAGCCATCACAAACTACAGTTTTATAAACACAGTGGCATTAAGGACAGGGAATCAGTATTGAAATATTGATTCCTTTGTTACTCTGTTATTCAGTTCATTTATTAAGGGTAAAACATGTGGCTACTAAACTGGTAAAGGAGCTCAGCAGCTGTCCACAGATAAAATGAATGTAGATGCCCACTCAATTACTTTTCCTTATCAGCAGCAAATGACTGTCCAATAGCAGTGTATTTTTACAGCTGTGCAATCAAAAGATGTCTATAATACCTATACTTGAGAACTGCACAAATCAAGGAAGAAAGAATACTAACTTGCCGGGAGCCCAAATGTAAGCGTACTAAGCTACTGTAATGAACGTATTTTGAAACAATGTGATTGCATGTCCAGGAACACTATATAAGCATTTTGCATAAATATCTGAGCACTATGACCTCCAAAGAAGGCAAACAAGAACTTGTACAGCTGCATTCAGCCAGCAGAGAATAATGCAGACGATACAGCAATTTGCAAGGTGAAGAATAAAGAGAACAATGAGCACAAGAGACTGCAAATGAGCAGAACATCCTCCTGAATGCACAAGAACAACAAGTAGCAAAATCATGCACAAGATAAGTTGCACTGGGAGTAGACAGTCTTCCATTTGGATGGAGCTCAAACAGTACAAAAACACCACACTTAAGTGAGGAGAGATGGAAAACAAACAAAGAGCTTGTTCCTCTTCTGACTGTTCTCATAGAAGAGCTCTAAAGCCCCCTCACCTTGACCTATGTAACATCAGGGACCTCAGTTGTCAGTCCTAACTAACCAGCATCATCTCTGTGGAACTATATCCTAAATTAGTGATAATTAGTGATACACAGTAAAAACGAAACACTTTTAAGAAATAACCATTGACACAAATAACACTTTTTTTTTTTTTGCAATCTGAAAATACTGCTCAGTGTTTTTTTAATGTTAAAATTGGTTTAATCTGTAAAAGGTGTTAAGATTAAATCTCTACTACCATACCACCTATCTGTGCCTCTGATGTCATGGACCAAAATCATGAAATGGTGTAGGGGAACTGTTGAATCACAGCCTGAACCACTGATTGATCACCTGAGGTGAGCATTGGGTCAGCCATGGGGGCACAGGTGAAGGCAGTAATACCTGTGTGATAGGAGGGGGTGGAGCCTGGCTCCCCCTCTCCCCAAGCCCCATTTAAGGGCTGGCTACCACCAGAGAAGGATCTCTTTCTGGAGATCCCTCCCGTGTGGAGTACCAGCAAGCCTTCTCTATCTAAGGGGAGCCATTTTCCTTTTGTATCATCCTGTATATTGCCTGTATAGATCCATCTAAATATACCATCTCTTATTATTTTTTGAGAGAGTCATTTCTAAGATCTCCAGCTCTACAAATGGGAGACACTACTTCCAGTGCAGCCCTTGCGTACAGACTCATATGTTCACTTGCAACAGCTGCATTTTTGGTTCATCTGTTAAAATGGAAGAATCCAGAGATATCAAAGAATATTATTTCCTTGAGAGAGGAAGAAGAGTTACTGTTTTCCCACAAAACACAAGAACAATCAACAGATGTTAAGAGTAAGTGGTTTTCACAGGCAGTAAAATCACTATGTTTTCAAAAGCAGAAACAATGATACTTTAAATCCAAAATATCCATTATCAAACAGAAGCATATGCCTATTAAATGTCACTGGTAGCACCAGTTCAGCAAGTCCCAAGCAGGCAATAAATTTCTACATGAGCTACTAATGGTTTCTCTGTTTATGCATGAATCACATTAGAGAGGTTAATCACCTTACTTAGGCATGATCATTTGCCTCTCAGCTGCAGACATACAATGAGGCACACTTAGAACATAAGAGTTTTTGGTAGAGCCATTCCTGGTACAGGTTAGCCCAGCTATGGGAAATAAAGATTTCAATTACCCTATAGCCATTTTATCTTATTGAGCATAATTTTTCAAGACACTAAGTGAAGATCACATTACCTAGATCCTTCATTTTTTCCTGAGTTGCTGCTAATGATACGTAGTAACTGTTGTTAGTTTTGCCCACCATTTAGAGGAAGTAAATTATTCCAGTGAATAATTTCTTTTTAATCTAAATTATATCTAGGTTGCTCACAATCAAATCTTATACATTACACTCAGACCATTAGCTAAAAACCAGAATTTACTTGCTACAAGTTATATATTCTTACTGACAAACTTAAATTATGGAGCTGATAACTCATAAAAAAATATTGTAGTGCAACTGAAGACTTCTTTTTTTCCTCTGATGCTGAAATAAAGTATTTAAGTATTTTTTAATGTGTTTTTTTTTTTTTGTTGTTGTTAAGTTTGTAGTGCTGGGATAAAACTTGTTCTTTCACATTTGAAATAAGCTTACTGTAAAGTCCTGATGCAGGCTGGTGTTTCTTTTCCTTTAGACATTAGTTATAGTTTATTAACTATATTTAACTATGTCTTTTCCTTTAGACATAGTTAAATATAGTTAATTCGTAGTAATATATGCAGATTAGAAAACAATATCATGACTCTCTCCATAAAACTAGGCAGTGAGTGAGCACTAGTAGGTTTCTGGATCAAATATTGCTGTGGAATATTTGATTCTACAACACAAAGCCTCAGTGATTTTGTAATGCATGACTTGGTAGATGAACATATATAGAAGGCAATTAGGATTGTTTCAATCCAAGTTGGAGTAGGAACAGTTTAAAAATACAGAATATACAAGTCTGACTCATTCTTCATTAGCACAGTTACATTATCTTCAGTTACACTATCAAAATGTGATATGTGAGTATTGAGAAAGAAACAAGGAGATCTTAGTAGGAGTAAACTATATCTCACAAGACGGTAAGGAAACCTTTTATATGGTTAGGTTATGTCATTCCAAATATCTAATTGTGTAAGAGCTAAAAGTTGCCCATAGCCAATAGTGTAAGTAGTCATCAACAGGAAACACTAATTAAGCTGTGACATGTTGAAATTCAGATTTGGACTGGTCACTCTAGCATCCTTTCTGCTTGAGCGCGCATCCATATTACATCTGCCTGAAGCATCATTTTACTACTGTTAAAGTAAAATGCGTTTCCATTATTTGTATTTTTTCTTTCACGCCACTGTTTCTTCATGTCTGACAACTGCCCTTGAGGCTTGGCTGTCATTTGGGTACAAGAAAAGAGCTCAATAGAAGTCAGAGGGTAGATAGATTGGATAGTTAACCATTTTCTGACACAAAAAATGTACACACATGAAGCAGAAAGCGTTTAAGTTAGCTGCTAAACAATGTTTGTCTCTGTGTATGTAAAAGAAAAGTCCAAGGACACAGAAGAGGATGCACTCTAGCACTGAGAAGCTGACTGCCAGCTCAAAAGAGCAGGTGCCAAGTGAAGCACTCTGTGTACCGCCATGAAAGCAAAGGCTGTAATTAGTTGCGTTTCTGCACTTACATGAGTCTGCGTAGGTGAAATGGAAATTAAAATAGAATTATTAAAAATGATTGGGTACCAAATAATGGTAGAACAAAACAGGTGCTCCAGAATGCCTAATAAATCACAGTAATTCTTCCAGAAGGCGCATTTAACTTCTTAAAGTTATATTTCATGCTTGGCAAGACCATGCGTTTTGAAGGTATTCAAACTGAAGAGACATAGTGCATGGTTTCTTCTTGTCTCTGTTATCTTTGTCAATATTACCACCATCTAAAGTTCATGAACACTCACAAAAAGACAGTCTACAAATACTAAATAAAGAACAAATTAAGCATTAATACAATGAAACTAATAAATACAATGTTGATGATAGAAGAGAATCTAGATTAATTTTTACTGCAAAAAGACTTTTTGTCTCCTTTCTATGCAACTTTTGTTTCTGAAGGGAAACTTATTGCTATTTAAATCAATTTCTACAATTTTTTTTGTCTAATTAACACCAGAGATGGAAAAAATAGTAAAAAATTCACATGCTTCGGTCCTCCTCTACTTCTCACACATAAAAATATAGAAAAATGCAATAGGAAATGCTTCTGAAAGAAAAATTGTTAGTTTCACATTATACTCTGAAATGAATTCTGGCAGAATCCACAGGAAAATAAACTAACATAACTGCGTGCATTTATATGTATTTCCATGTCTATGCTAATCAATAAAGTAATTATTTTTTTTAAGCAAGCAATTCTTCATAGAGTTCCGTTCTGGAGATTCTTTCAGATTATTACTAGGAAATTGGATACTGGAAGGCTGAAAGGAATGTTCAAAGGTCATTAGTTACCCTCATGATCCAAGGCAAAGATCCCCAGAGTGATGATAAAAGCAATTTGAGAAGACACCAACCTAATCTATAGTATAGCTTAAAGTCTCTAAATAGAAAACATTCCTAACCCTTATAGGAAGTAAACTCTGATGCTCCTCTGCTTTTTTAATTAAATAGAGCTTACTGATCGTGCAACAATCTGACTATTTCTAGTTAAAAGTAGATTAAGGGTGATAAATTAAAACCTTATATTTTCTCTCCAGAGGCTGTTCCTCCGTCAAAATGGCTTGGACTTTAATAGCACCAATCTTAAATACATACATTAACACCAACACAGATATTTTCCTCTCTCTACGAGAGAAAGTTTTACTGAACTTTTATAGTTTTATAGTAAGTCTCGTACAGTAAGTGAAAGACAGCATTAATATAATCACTTCAAGCTATGCTAACAATCTACTATTTGCATGATGTTTAAAAATATAGTTGAAATTTGAATAGACTATTTCACATTCAGCAACTTAACATTACGTTCTCTTGGCACCAAAGGGAACTAACAAAAACATCTTACACAGATGCATAAGCAAACAGCTTCAAATTGAATTTATTTTAATAACAGCAATCTCCTCCAAGGAAGTGGGTGCTTGCTTCTCTAAAGATTTTTGTAAACAGATAAAATAACTTTGATAAGGACAAAATGCTACTGTTGTTTCTAGCTGCATTATCCTAACTAATGAGTACTATTTAGTAACTACTTGAAACAACAAAATGAGATGCAGATTCCCATATTTTTCAACTCAGATATGCAAATAAGACAAGCTGAAATTACATTTAGTAAGTGGTTACCAACATAAATATTCTTAGTGATATGTTCCACATATTAATTACCTAATGAGGAACAGCATTCTCAGGTCCCAAAAGTACTCAGTACTCATTGTATAAAAAGTGGTATATGGTACATCTTGAATGTATTAATCTAGAATGATTTTAATTTATGGGTTTGGTTTATTTAGTTGTGGATTAAATGGTGCATTATATTTTAAATAGACAGGAAACATAATAAATCAGAGCTTTTTATCCTGCGACCCCACTGCTGTCAGAAAAAAAGTCAACTGATAGTGACTATAGTCCCTTTTAGAAACTAGATAACATTAATTAGTGATGTGCTATTCAGAAACATACGTTACATTTTTGTGTTATTGTTGATGATACAACATGAACTGAATCTGAAGAAAAAAAGCAAGCCACTGAGCAAAGATTGCGATAAGAGTATTAAGACTTGGATCCCTGTTTGTAATGTGGAGGACAGTAGAGGCTCAAAAAAAGATTTCAATAATTGGTCTCAGGCCACTTTCTTTCAGATCTGAAATTAGTGAATGCCTAACTTTAACCTCTGTTTGTCAGAAACAGCTGTTCTTAGAAATAGAAAGGATTAATCATATACAAGAATTGACTAACAGATAATTACTTTTATAAAGAAATTGAAGAATGAGAGCAAATAAACACTTGGATCATACTAAGTGCATTATATGCCCACAGTGAAAAGCTCTGTTTATTTACCCACGGCCTTTAAAAGGAAAAATCTATGAATATTTGTCATATCAAGATTCAGTAAAGAAGAAATTCTTGCAGATATTTTAATTATTTCTTCTGTTGAAAGTCATGTTGCACTGTACCTTGTAGTTCTTCACTTTTTCTTCAAAAATTTGTGTATTCCTTACTACTCCTAGAAGCAAAATAATTTCAATTCATTTAGACTGTTTTGCATTGTCATGGGATACCTGAAAGCTTAAGCTATTTTTCTGTAATTATATTCAATTTAAGGATATGGAGAGGGTAAATAGACAATTACAGATAAATTCTGTAAAGAGTCACACAGTACTGTTTGAGAAAGGGAGGTATCCGCAAAGGTAATAGAAGACTACACTGAAAGAAGTCTAAATGTATTCCTCCTTTTGAATTTACAGAGACATATCAATCAGCAGAATAAAAAACAATAAACAAAACAATACATAGAAAGTAGTATATAGATACCAATTATGCTAGGGAAAACATGACAATCCCACTCATCAACAAGGAATTTGTTAATCTGCAAGGAGAGGAAGCAATCTAAGTAAATTAGCCATTTGGATATCACAAGTCATAACATTATATACTTCTCCAGAGAAATATAGATTTCACTCTTACAGGGACAATTTCCTTGCTCCCTTGACGTATACCTTTGTTTAATAATTTCATGATAGCCTGGTCACAGGTCTTTTAATATCTTTCACAAAGAATGTTAGCCAACTAAGAAATACTTCTCTATGTTAGCACTATGAACAAGAAAAAAAAAACAACAGACCTATATCTCCTACAATATTTCATAAACTTTTTTTTACTTTTGTGTTTAAGATATTGACAGCTTCGGAAACTAATTCTAAACTTCCATAACACTGTGAAGTTATGGCAGATCAAGAAGTTAACTGGCATGCACAATCATAACTGCCAAAAGGAATTAACAAATGAGTCTCATTAACTTCTGCTGGTGAACATAGAAATACATATCTTCGCTCTTAAACAGTAAAAATTCGTGTAGTTGTTAACTGTGTTAGCAGAGTCAGGAAAAAGAGAAAAATGTAGTGTTTAAGGATGCTCTTTTGCACTATCCTTAAAACACAATGGAAGAAGAAACTGTAGGAATACAAGTTAAAGGAACTAGTAGTTAAAGCATAGATCTGATATTATATATGGTTTCCATTTTCCTCAGTATTTTATTTGGTTTCCTGGCAGCCACATGCAAACTTCTAGAATAGTTTAAATCTTTGGTAGAAAGAGGATTGAACTGAGTAACAGTGATTACTTGCCTCTGATAGAAAAAATGAACATTTACTATCACGCGTAAAAGCTGAATTGATAACATGCTTCATAAAGGTAATTAAACTTTAAGAACCGCAAATGCAGAATAACTATTTTATAAAACAGCAAAAAGTAGCTAAGATTGTGTCCTACTTAAGCTTAAATGACTAGTTATAAACAATATCTGTTTGCCCATTGCCATCACACAAGAACTTCATGATGTTCAAAATTCATTCTCTTTTGAAGCTAAGACTAATATGACAAGAACGTACTAGTCACTTTATCAGACATCTCTAATGATAACTACCATCAGTCTAGGGTAAATTTAACAACAGTCAGAGCACCCATCACCTCTGTGAATGTGCTCATTCAGTGCCTGAAATCAGTTACAGCTAAAGCACCTTTGGGTATGTAAATCAGATCCTGTAAGACAGAGCTTCAATAGTTTTAAGGATGGAAAGCCTATCAGAATCAGATCGAAGGACAAAATCCCCCATAGCCCACAAAAGAGCTAGTTTCTGGGAAGGGAAAACAGAATTATTGAATCATACAGATAGACCAGCAATAGTAATAAAAGCCATAAGCAAGCATATATTCCTTCTCCAAGCATATGCAAAAAACATTTCCACATCTCAGGATTTGTTTTCCTTTTCTGTTAAGGATAGGAAGCAGGAGCGAAGTCTGCCAAAATCACAACTTGATGGAAATGCTAGAAGTGAGGAACAGAGCTACTACAAATATCAAGACAAATGATCTAGAGACCGTAAACGCTACAGCTGCAGAAAGTGAAGTATTTCAGCTACAGAGAAAAAAGAAAAAAAATGAAATAATTACCCATAGACAGCACAGACAAGGTAACAGTAGTAACAGAAGTTTTAA
The DNA here is from genome assembly GCA_013399175.1 of Odontophorus gujanensis. Lineage (NCBI taxonomy): Eukaryota > Metazoa > Chordata > Aves > Galliformes > Odontophoridae > Odontophorus > Odontophorus gujanensis. The sequence continues at coordinate 9,685 of VXAB01006860.1, read as the reverse complement.
AACAGTATCAGGAGCATCTGTAAAGCAAGCAGTCTGCAGAGACGCTGTATAAAAAACATCTAGCATACCCAGCAAAGGAGCAGCTGTAGACAGAATACTGCTTTTCCTCCCACTATGAAGAAAAACTAGCACTAACTAACTAACTTATACAGCAGCTGCAGGAACTTGTAATCACAGAGTCTCATTTCATTCATCTGTGGTCATTAACAGTGTTACTTCCATCTTGTTAACTCATCTGCTGCATCCAATTTAGTTCTTGCCAAGGACTGCAAAGACCAAGGAGAAACATCTCTGGGGTGGAGGCTTCTTTTATCTATCTGAATAATGTATTGTGTTTTGCTTAGTTTCTTTAGAGTGGTTTATGATGTAGGTGCTTGCAAGAGGAAGTACAATAAAACTAGAATATTTACAACAAGACAATAGGGTTAGTACATATTTTCAAGCTTATAAGGGGAGTTTAAGTTGCCAGATGAACTTCTATTTCAGATCATGAAATGGCTGCAAAATAGTATGGTAGCACCCAAGAAAACACACATATGTATAAAGTGCTTTGGTTAAATTCTACGATTTGAGGAAAAGGAACACTGTACTGTAATGTCAGGATTATAAGGCTTCAGCTCTGCTGGAACATACAGCACATCCTGTGAAGATTTTAAGGGTTACTTGGGTTATTAAATCCACCTAAATGCTTTAAAAATGTGGATTGCAACCTAATGCTCCAAACATGATTCTGTTATGTCATACAATAACCCCTTCTTTTGACTTCATTGCACAAAACCCATATCTAATATATGCTGATTCTTACAGTCTATAAAGGTCTATTATAAATAGAAAAAGGCATTGAAAATTCGCTTCATTGTTTTTCTGAGATTTGAATCTAACTGTATTTGCATAATTGTAGTTGTTTACCCACACTTACAGATCTTCACCTCTGACGCAGGGTGAAATAATTACTAAAAAATTGATTCTAAATTTTAAAAACAGTCCTATAAATTTTTGAAACATACTATCTCCAGTCTGTTGTCATTCATGAAAGAATGAAGCATTTATTTACTTACTTACTTACTTAAACTACCCTCAGGGTTTTTTTTTGTTTGTTTGGGTTTTTTTGCATCATAAATAGGGCTTGGTCTTTTATTGCTGTCCCAAATTCTGTTACAATTGTGTTAGCTAGCTCTTATAAACCAGAGGTATCAATGCATACTTGTCAGTTTGCAATCCTCACCCATAAAGCTATGTAAAACATTCAGAAGGAGGGTTCATAAAACACTGGGACTGACGAAAAAACTTCAAACCACAAAACGTACTCAAGAAGAGATACTTGGCTAGGGTTTTCTTCAAAATTGTTCAATTTTCAGTTTTTGAACTTGGTAAGTGAAAAGTTCAGATTCATTTAATAGGTTGTTTGAATATTGAAGCATGAAAGTAGAATCATGTTATTAAAACTGATAAAAGTATATCCTGAAGAAAGTATGAGTCAGACAAACCAACATTAAAATATTTAAGGTATTTAAAAAAAATCATTTAATGTAGAAAAGACTAAAGATTGACAATCTGAAAAGATTACTCTGTGATCTTCATAGCCTTATTCCCCAAACCCTTGTTGGCATAAATCTAATTGGAAAGGTCACAGACTTGTTCAGACTCCACAGTGCAAAGATCAGACAGTTCTGAAGTGATGAGGCCCGGAATTATTTGATTACTGTTACAAGGAACAACAGTAAATGTTCCTATTAGACTGATTAATTCTTCACTGGCCATGCATTTAGGATAAAAAAGAGTAGCATTATGTAATATGTCATCATGAATTATTATAACCTGTTTGTAATCTTTCCATAGTGAACAATCAGAAGAAGAAACAAAAAAGAAAGTATGGAAACTATAATTAAAAAAGAGAGAGAGAAAGACTGAAAAGCACAATATTGGCATCTCCTCCTTTTATTTCTTTCTTTTGGTTCTGTCTGTAAATCAGAGTTTCTAATCAACAAAACAAAGCGCTCCAACCAAACTTACACTAAAGGTACACTGCTAGTGGAACACAAACAGGGTAATAGCAATGAGATATAGCTAAGAGTTCAGTTTGCTTTCGAGAAAAGAAAGCATAACTTCAAATCATTAGGATTTGATATCAAATTTGATATGAAATGAGAAAGTGTTCCATCATGCTGTTTCTTGTGCATTGCCTGAACACCAACTGCAAGTTTGCATACAGTCTGCTATCCTTAAAAAAATTCCTCTCACCACTTGTGTTTCTGCCTTTCAGTACAAAAGTTGCAAACTAAAATATGATTCGTTTGAGAAAAGAGTATATGAATTTGGCTGAGTATATGCAAAAAATGAAGAATGAAAAAGAAAGATAAATATTTCAGGACAAATTTTATTGTCTGTCAGGAGGAAGGAGCCTTGGCTTCTGTTTGGGAGCTGCACTACAGACTGCTGCCTGACCTGCTAATACAAAACATGCCAGTATAGAGTTAGGGCTAAGTGCTTCAACTCATCTTTCTCACTCTTGGGAAGCATCTTCTTATTACCTTTTTATTAGAAATGTAATTTCTTCTGTGCTCCAGATGATGTCCTACACTTTCAGCTTAATCTAGCACAAAATATTCTTTGAGAAAATGTGGTCCTAAATTTCCATTTACTGTTAGAGTTAGTCTTAGGCAATAAACAGTGGTGGATATTTCTGGTTTCTGTCTGGGTTTAAGACCTTTTCATTGGAATTATCTTTATTTAATGATTCTTGGCATATAGTAGTCTAGTGTCATAAAAGTACTCCTTTCTCAAACTAACAACCAAATTAATTTTAATCCCCATTCTCCACTTTTCTGTTCTCTGCACTCTTCTTCCCGCACTATCATTTGTTCAACCATTTTCTGTCACAGACAGCTGGTGTAAAGGAGAATTAATTTCCCAACTTTGGCACTGATGTGAAAAAGCTGGAAGCATAGGCAGATAATTTTTGAGGATATTAGTGAAGTTCTAGCTCATTGCCAACTCTAATAAAGGTTTATAATTTACAGACATGCAGAATGAACTTGAAAAGTCATAAATGATACTAAAGACTTCATAATTGAATGGAGAAATCATGATAACCAAGTGACAATAGAAAAATAACTTTGTACGTGTTATGAGAAATCAAAACTATGCGACATGTGACATACAACTTTAATTCCAAAGCTTTCAAAAGATCTTGGAAATCAATTATTCTATTCTAACTTCTTTCTCCAAACTATGGAATCACCTTATAGAATCATAGAATCCTTAGATCCTTTTGAGCTCATCTAATCCAACTCCCCTGCAATGAACAGGAACATCCACAGCTAGATCAGGTTGCCCAGGGCCTGATCCAGCCTCCCCTTAAGAGTCTCCAGAGATGGGGCATCAACCACCTCTCTGGGCAACCTGTTCCAGAGCCTCACCACTCTCACTGTAAAATACTTCTTCCATATATCTAAACTAAATCTACCCTCTTTAAGCTTGAAATCATTTTTTCTTGTTCTATCACTACAGGACCTGCTAAAGAGCCTATGCTCTTTTCTCCTGTAGGTTTCCCTTTAGATACAGAAAGGCCTCTATCAGGTCACCTGGCAGCCTTCGATTCTCCAGGCTGAACAGTCCTAGCTCTTTCATCCTGTCCTTGTAAGAGAGGTGTTCCATCCCTTGGATCATTTTTGTGGCCCTCCTCTGGTCATACTCCAACAGCTTCATGCCTCTCCTGTACTGAGAACTCCACATCTGGATGCAGTACTCCAGGTGAAGCCTCACCGGCATGGAGTAGAAGAGCAGGATCACCTCCCTTGACTTTCAGGCAACACTTCTTTTCATGCAGTCCGGGACATGGTTGGCTTTCTGGGCTGTGAGGGGAAATTATTGGCTTGTGTCCAGCTTGCTATCCACCAGTACTCCCAGATCTTTTCTGACAGGGTTGCACTCAACCTTTTTTCTTCCAGTTTGTATTGGTAGTGGAGGTTGCCTTGATCCAAGTGCAAGACCTTGCCCTTGGATTTGTTGAACCTCATGAGGTTCACCTGGGCCCACTGTTCGAGACTGTCTAGGTCCCTCTGGATACCATCTTGTCCCTTTGGTGTGTCAATTGCACCCCACAACTTGGTGTCATCAACAAACTTGCAGGGAGTGCACTCGACCCCACTGTCACTAATGAAGATATTAAAGAGTATGTGGCTTTTATGTCGGTACTGCTATGCCCATTTGTTCAACAATCTGAATAAAGATATTACTTTTTCCCTTATGCAGTAGCATGTGTATTTTATTAGTCCACAGACTAATAGGGTTATACATAATATGAGACATATTATGAGACAAGTAAATAATATTTCAGGTTCTGGGGAAAGGTAATCAGCTTCACATGAAGGATTTCAGCAAGACTGTTACACTCAGCAAAACCATGAACTTCCATGCAAACTTACCAAGAAACAAAAAGGTAGCATGGATTAATCATATGACTATATTATTTTTATGACCCTTCACTGATTGAGAGAAGCTCCTTTGAAAGCGACAGTAACAACAAAATCACCAGATTTTGTGAGAGCTGTGAGTTGTGCTTATCTTAAAAGTCATCATTGTATTTTTGTTATCTCACTCTTTTTGCTCCACTTATTGTTTCTATTTACCTGTTGGGTTTCTCCTTGTATTGCAGATGACCATGAACTGAGTGGAAGCCTGATTCCTGAGTTCAGGAACACAGTGGGATGTGTTACGCACAATTACCCATTGAAAAAGTTAGATATCTGTGTTGTCTGCCATTGAGAGCTGTTGTGAAGGAGTAGGACACAGAGCACACCTCCTCCCCATGGTGCCTATCTCATCCACATAGCACTCAGCTGCACTCAGTTTGACCCTAGTTTGCTGATCTCACTTCTTTTCTGGGCCTGGGAGTTGTCTCCGTGCAGCTGTCTTGAATGGTGGATTGAGGCTGACCCTGAGCCCTTGCTCTGGTTGAAATCCTGCCCCAACCTGCTGGCACAACCTCCTGGATCCTTAGGGGCACCTTTCTCTCCAGCTCACCTGCTTGTGCTGCTCCCTCACACAGGGCTTGATTTTCCTCTCTGTGCTTGGATGGGAAGTGAAGGTTTAGTATTGTTGTTTTCATTTAGCCACCAGTCACTATCTAAGCTGAAAATCATCTGATTCTTTGGCTTGGTCAATAATTGCCTCCCTGTATAATTCTCTCATTTCTCTGACCTGAAGCATCCTTTTTTTCTACAATCACATCCAGCTATGCTCTGTTTTTCATCTTCACCTAAATTCTATAACTTTTTACCTTCAAGGAACAGAGAGAACCTTACCATTACGAAGAAAAAAATGACAAAACAACCAAATAAAGAGAACAAAAAGAAATTACTGATAAAGGCACATTTCCAAATACCATCAGTAACAGGAATAGTGACAATATGTGCCTGGAATACCTTATCATAAAAGGATGCAAATCAAAACTCATTTCCCTTTATTTTTCTTTGTTGACAGCAGATGTTCTGAACATTAAAATCAGACAGCGAATATGTGGATGTATTAAATGAGTCTCTAGGATGACTGGTAGTCTGGAGTTTCAGGGAACTGACTGATGACCAAGTTTACTGACTTTGAGGCTATTGTGGAGTTCATAAAAAGGAGATGCCAACTCAGAGCTTGATTAATAGTTTTGTCTAGAAACTAAATTATTCAACAATTAAAACTACACTTTAAGGAGATATTCTTTTTTTTTTCTTTTGTAAAGTCTTTTAAAAAGCTTAGAATGTTGAAAAGAAATAGGCTATAAAATTTAAACCAGCATGTGATTTGTTTGCTTGTTTGTTTTGATAAAATGTTATTTTATCCGAAATAGAACACACACTAAAAGACAATAATGGAGATCCTAGCGGTCTGTTTCACCTGTGGGAACTTGTTAGGATAGCTTTACCTTGTGGTTTGTAAGACCATTTTATGTAATGTACACAGATGTCAATGTGTCAGCATTAAATCCTGTTTATTTATGGTAGATAATAATGATGTCTAGCAGCCTCTCTCCAGCTGATGATCTACAATAGTGACTTCAGCTGTTTGATGAATATTTAACCTTGCCTTCGCTACCATACCCTGCTATCATATCCACGTGAAATTCAAGCTGCTACCTTAATCTTTGTTTTTAAAAGAAAATAGGTTTTTCATTTGGCTTCAGGAATTGGAAAAGTTGAAAGATCATGACACAAGACAGGGGTTTCCACAGGACATTTCTTTCCAAAGAGTGAGAAGAACTGAAGGATAAATTCTACATGAAAGGTGCAGAATCTCCCAGTCAGTCTGTATGGCAGATCAGTTGTATTCATATCTTTAATAATGCTATAAATAAATTAATTAATATAGAACAGTAGTTCACAGAGGTGCAGGATATTAAAATTCACAGTTACTGACTGATCATAATGCAGACTATTTCAGTATATGTATATACATATATCTATATATACATATATATAATAACCTGAAGTAGTCTACCGATGTTTTCTGAACTCTGGCACCTTTTTTTTTCTTATAGTTTAACCAGAGCTGGTGGAAGCCACCTCAGTGTCGATGAGACACATCTTAATCTGTAACATTAGTGAGGAAGATATTTGCAATCTCATAGCTAAGAGTGCTGAACCACTGATCAGGAAGAAATATCTGCTTCTTCTATAAAAGAATAAAAAAAGCAAAATGGAGAGGAATCAGTTTCCATGCATTTGTTATCCATTTGTTATGATGATGATAATTACCAAAGCAACCCAGGACCTTCCATGAAACCTTAACTGGTGTAGTGCTGATGCATGCTTTGGCTGTAGAGGAGAAGGAAACTGATGCCTTGTCTGATAGCCAGTAAGATAATCCATTACCTTTGCCTAACTTTTCTTTGTCTCACTTTCACAGAATCACAGAACTGCAGGGGGTGGAAGAGACCTCAAGCAACAGAGTCCAAGCTCCCTTCTAAAGCAGGCACCTTACAATAGGATGCACATGTAGGCATCCAGATGAGTCATGAATATCTCCATAGAAGGAGACTTCACAATCTCTCTGGGCAACCTGTTCCAGGGCTCTGCCTCCCTCACCATAAAGTTCTGCATCTTTCCTATCCTATTCTTTAAAACCAGGACCAAAGGGATGCATCTCCCTCGGCCACACATTCCAGTACATTACATTTCCATTCTGAATATGCTCTGAGAGTAGGTAGTTGACAACACACAATACAAAGTAGTATATAGCAATAATATAAGGTGGCAGCGTGTCGACATTTTGTAGAGCTACACAAATGGAGGACTCTCGTCTGGTCTGGAAACATCTTTCTTTTGCACTGGTGCAAAGGTTTGAAAATGTCTGCAGGAATGCAATTTCTCCATCTGACATCCCAGATAATTTAAGTGCTTCCTTCTGTGTAAGAAGGGGAGAAATATACCATCCAGTCTAAAATGAAGCATCTAGTCTGAACAAATTGTCTCACCTTGGGTTACTGCTTTCCGTTGGACAAATTGTAGCCACAGTGAAAAGGAAATAAAACCTGAGAATGTTCTGAGTTTTCCTTGTCACTATTCTACATACCAAACAAGCACAAGCAAAAGCCATTGGTAGGTATTTTAATGCCTTCACATATTTACTTTTCTAGAGAAGGGCATAGCTCATTGCTGCTAAATTCTGAACAAGTCTTTTAATTTCCATTAAAGTTCTCACAACAAATCCAGGTTTTTGGGCTTGGATTTCTCCCCTCTCCCCACCCCCACCCCCATCCCCCTTTTTTTCTTATAATTATTTTTTTGAGCAACACAGTTTAGAGGAAAAAACAGGCTCCTTGAAAAAAAAAAAAAAGCTACAGCTTCTATATTTTTTTTACCTGAAAGCATCTATTTTAGTTAAATTGTCAAAATATGCCAGTCTCTTGACAGCTAGAAATTATGTGGGTGTCTCATTATAAGGAAAACTATTTTGTTTTTAATTGCAGCAGCACCTGGAGGAGTGTCCAATCTTATCAGTAGCTCATGCCTATCTAATTTAAAGAGCTGCCACCTGGTTCACACTGCACACAAGTTTCATTTGCTTTACTGTGCAAAACTGAAGAACTCCACAGAAGCAAGACATGCTGAACAGTGCTCAGTGTTACTTCCCAAGGTATGATAACATCTTTGTGGTGTTATGATGCACTTCACTGGGAGTTCTTATTAATAGTACTAGGCTGAATTTTTGAAGGTATTTGACCAGGCAACTGTTACTTTGCATACTCAGATCAATCTTTCAGAAAATCAAGAGCAGAAATATTGTTGTTGCTTCAATGCATATACCATGTATCCTGAACTCTGTCATTATAAATGTTGAATACTTGTAATTTATGTTATCAATACATTGCATTTTTTTTGCCTAATGCACAAGACTTTATTATTCTCTATAGAATTTTTGGCCATGTTAAGACTAAAGCTGTAGTCTTTGATAATCAGCTATGCTCCTCCAAAATAATATACTGGCCAAGCCTCCTAGAGAAAACTTTCATAATAAATAGCATGATTGTCCTAAATTTGTTCCAACTGTGTTTTTTTGTAGTTGTTTGTTTTCCCCTGACTCTAAGAAACACTCTCAAGTGGGAAGATTCTGTCCACATGCAAGACAAGCAGTCACAATGATTTAAGACCTTGGGGCTCGTAAAGTTTAAGATGTCTCTTTCCTTTCTGAAACACTACAAGTGTCTTTGGAGGTTCGCAGAGAGAAAAGCCTGCTTAGATCACCATTTCCATCTTCACAGTATAATTACTATGAATTTTTTTTCATGTTTTTGTGCAGTCCAGTTTAACAAGCCTCCATAGATAGGTGCTCTAATTATCACCCTGGGGGGAAATTATCCCACAGACTGTCACTCTTGGTAAAGAACAAAGTGAATCCAGATCTGTCTGTAGTAAGCCTACAGTGACAAATTTCCAGAGTGACAGGACAGGCAGAGCCTGATCTCCCTTGATCAGAATGTCCATTTCTGAAGACACTTTAACCAGGGAGCTCAGTATGGAGAGCACTAGGACTGGAATCACAGAATCATAAAATCATGGAATCATGGACTGGTTTGATTTAGAATGGACCTTTAAGATCACCAAGTTCCAATCTCCTTGGTATAAGCAGAGACACTTCTCTCTAGACCAGGCTGCTAAAAGTCCCATCCAGCCTGGCCCTGAATGTTTCTAGGGAGGGGGCAATTACTACTACACTGGGCAATCTGTTCCAGTGTCTCAGAAACCTCAAAACCAGTGAAGAATTTCTTCTTAATTTCTAGTCTAAATATTCACTCTTCCATTTTAAAATCATTTCCCCTAGTTCTGTCACTACCTGCCTTTATTAAAGTCCCTCCCCGGCTTTCCTGTAGGCCCCCTTCAGGTACTGGAAGGCCACTATAACGTCTCTGAAGAGCCCCAACTCTCTCAGCTTGTCCTCACAAGGGAGGTGCTCCAGCCCTCTGATCATCTTCATGGCCCTCCTCTGGACCTGCTCCAACAATCCCATGTCCTTCTTGTGTTGGGGGTCCCAGAACAGGATGCAGTATTCCAGGTGACGTTTGACAAGAGCAGAGGAGAGGGCAGAATCACCTCCTGCAACCTGCCAATCACACTTCTCTTGATACAACCCAGGATACAATTATCCTTCAGGGCAGCATGCACACACTGCCAGCTCATTCTGAATCTTTCATCAA
>VXAB01006857.1:28248-65313 GCA_013399175.1 Odontophorus gujanensis | reverse complement strand
TTCACCAAGGGTAGATCTTGTCTGATGGATCTGGTGGCCTGTTAAGATGGAGTGACAGCATTGCTGGACAGAGGAAGGGCAATGGATGTTGTCTACCTTGATTTATGCAAAGCCTTTTTCATGGTCTCTTATCACATCCTTCTCAATAAATTGGAGAGGTATGGATTTGAAGGAAGGACTATTTGATGGATTAAGAAGTGGTTGGCTGGTGGCAGCCAAAGTGCTGTGATCAACGATTCTATGTTTGGGTGGAGGCCAGTCATAAGTGGCATCCCCAGAAGGACAGAGTTGGGACCGATGCTCTTCAACACCTTTATCAGTTACATAGATGATGAAATCGAGTGCACCCTCAGCAAGTTTGCAGATGACACCAAGCTGAGCAGTATAGTCAATACATTGAAGGGATGGGAAGCCATCCAAAGGTTGCTGCCAGGCTGGAGGGGTGGACCCCTGTGAACCTAATGAGGTTTAACAGGACCAAATGGAAGGTGTTCCACTTGGACCAAGGCAATCCCAGGTGTTTATACAGACTTGGGGAAGAACTCCTGAAGAGGAGCCTTGAAGAGAAGGACTTTAGGGTCCTGGTGGACAAGAAGCTGGACATGAGCAAACAGTGTGCTCTTGCAGCCCATAGGGCCAACTATATGGGTTGTGGATACCCCATCCAGGGAGGCATTCAAGACAAGGTTGGATGTGTTTGGCAACCCTGCCCATGGCAGAGGGGTTGAAATTAGATGATCTTTGAGGTCCTTTTCTACCCAGGCCATTCTGTGATTCTATGATCTTCACATATTATAAGTAAGTAAGTAAGTAAGTGATTCTTCTCATGTTTATAAACTTCCTTTAGATACTGGAAGGCCACAATGTGGTCTCCCCTCATCCTTCCATTTTCCAGGTTGAACAAGCCCATATTCGTCAGCCTGTCTTCATAGCAATGATGCCCCAGCCCTTCGATCATCTTTGTAGCCCTCCTCTGGACCCTTTCCAACAGCTCCGCATCCTGTATTAGAGTCTTCAGACTTGGGCACTGTGATCTCACAAGGGTAGAATAGAAGGGAATAATCACCTCTCTTGCCTTGCTGGTCACCCCTCTTTGAATGGAACCAATCCAAAGAGGGGTGGCCTTCCAGGCTATAGACACACTCTGTTGGCTTATGTTAAGTTTTTCATCAACCAGGGCCCCTAAGTCGTTTTCAGCAGAGATATTCTCAAAGAGTTGTTCTCCTAGTTTGTATACATGTCTGGGGTTATCTTACAAAGATGGTTTAATTCAGTTGCCTCCATGTAGGCAACTTTAATGGGCACTGCAGTTTTCAGAAAATCTGGTAGATAGAACAAGACTGAAGAAGAGAGGAGACTAGGAGAACCACTTAAATGTCTCTTAAAAGATGCTAGGTAGCCTAGGTTTAAGCAATAAAATAGGTCCAGAAGGATTTGTAGGTATCTACAAATATTAACACTGTCAGATCACTTATACCCTTTTAGACATTCAATTGTACTTAACAAAGATGCTGTGCTCTCACAGTAGAAAGGAGGTCTGATTTGGTTGCTTTTTGTGTTTGTTTATTTTACTTTGTTTTGCCTTGTTTTGTTTTCACTTTTTTTCTACTAATATTCTAGATGTCGCTTCCTAGAACACAGATTCTTGAAAGGTACACATGGTCCATAATTGAGAAGTTTACTTGGGGGGATCAGGTGAGAGGCATGCAGAGATCTATAAAGTAAATATTTAATCCATATCCAGCTGTCATGGTTTTATGACTTCTGTTATCAGTATACCTCATCATAACATTATGTAGTGCACTGGGAGTTAAAGAGTTAATGCTCCAGTTCTGTGGGCTGATGAACTTCTGGGTACCTGGTTCTCAGAAGAGAGGAACTACATGCTCCAGAGGACTTTGTGTTCCTGTTTTCTGTTCAGAAGGAAACATAAAAGTGCAGGCAAGTTTCAAGACTCTTTCTTTGCTGCTCGTCCTGGCAGAGTATGCTCCCTAGCTTTAGAGTAAGGCCTTCAGTTTTTAACACTCTCTCTCTCGTATTTTACTTGATTTATTAACCTCAGTTCCAATTATACTGTATTATACTGTGTTACCTTGCATTCTGATACAATATTTAGTAAATTAGTTTTCCTTCTCAGATCTTTGCCACTGTTTTGTTTTTAGGCCCATCTCCCTATTCTTTCCTCTTTTCCCCTTTCCGCTTTCCCCTTACCTGGGGTGTGGACCTGTGGATCCCCCTGCCCCATTAATCACAGAGCTGGGACAATGTGACCCATAAACCACTGACACCCTCACCTCCCCCCACTTTTTCAGGCCTGTGAGCCTGTAGGTCTGCTGTCCCCCTGTTACAGACATAAATACATCTAGAAATAACTCTGTGACACCAATGAAAAGAATCAGCGTACTTTTGCAAATTAAAATGTGGAAGTCCTTTACAGAAATATAAAATGCTGGACTTCTGTACTGACTATTTGCTTTTCTTAATTTCTGTTTAATTTGCATAGCTGAAAAATAATGTAAATATATGTATATTGCTTTATAGTGACAAAAAGAATATGAGAAGTAGAAGAAAGACTTGCTTAATAGTCATTATTTAGATATCTTCATTATGGATAGGTGTGAATACAGAAGACATTGAAGCCTGTCATAGTAAATGCAATTATTTTAAAGTCTGCTTATTCTTTTCAGTTCTCTGAATGTGCTACTTGTAGCTTATTTTAAAGGGTGAATACCTTAAAACAAAAACATGACAGCAGAAGATTGGAAAAGAAAAGTATTATGAGCTGGCATGTCTACTTGGCAAACATAAAACCATAAAAGTAGTTAGAAATTGGCACATTGGGAATGTTAAGGCTAGAGAAAACTCCCCTTACAGATCTTCATCTCACATCTTCTGACGATGAGTAAGCACTGCAGAGGTGTCTGTATAATAGTAGTAGGAGTAGAAGGATTTTGAATGTTAAGGCAAACACAGATTAAAACATCAGACAGAAAGCTCAAAGATAATTCTGTCTTTTGCCTCAAGGTAAGTAACTGTATGGAAAGGTTTGCATTTCTGAAGTACATTGTTGTCAATGGTTTATGGTTCAGTTTGGCCCAGTTCTGTGGGGGATCTACGGACCCACACCCCAAGAAAGGGAAAGGAGGGATATGGAGAGGGTAGGGAGATGGGCCTAAAAACAAAACAATAGCAATGATTTGAGGAGGAAAAGTAATTTACTAAATAAGTTATCAGAATACAAAATAACACAGTATAATTGGAATTGAAGAGAATGAGTGCTCAAAACCAAAGGACTTACACTAAAGCTGAAGTCAAGATGGCTAGGGAACCTCCACTGCTGAAATGAACAGCAAGAGGAAGACTCCGGGACTTGTGTGTAGTTTTATCTTTCCCTCTGCATGGAAAACTGGAACACAAAGTCCTCTGGGGTATGTAGCTCCTCTCTTCTGAGAGCCAGGTACCCGGAAATTCATCAGTCCACGGTACTGAAGCATTAACTCTAACTTCCAGTGTTTCACGATATTATGATGTGGAATAGCAGTAACAAAAAATCATAACACCATGAAAATTGTTGACTTACAAATTCACCTCTACATAAGTAGACCTGTAGAGTTTCTGAAACCTGCAGAAGTATAACAGGTTCAAGTTTATAATGTTTTAGTTTTTGCTAACAATAACTAAAGCAAACATAATTGACTCAGAGTAGCAACCTTGTTGAGAGATAGGTGAAACACAAGCATGGATTCTTACTTCCCCTCCTCCCCCCACCACCTTGTAGAATGGAGAAAGAATCAATAAAATGTTCATGGGAATTTTTATTATGATAAGCCCTAACTCAATCAGGTTAAATAGGAAATTATTTGACTACCTTTTCTTGCATATTTTGCAAGTATATGAAATCATTATATCTTGTCTCTGAATTAAAGATTTGGGATAACAAAGTTCAATGAAACCAAGCACTCTTTTTCTTCTATTCTGTCCCAGAATTCTTTTCAACAAGTAAAAGGTGTTGCACCTGGGCTGGGACAATCCCAGGTATTTATACAGACTGGGGGAAGAACTCCTGGAGAGTAGTCCTGCAGAGAAGGACTTGCAAGTTCTGGTGGACAAGAAGCTGGACGTGAGCCAGCAGTGTGTGTTTTCAGCCCAGAAGGACAAGTATATCCAGGGCTGTGTTAAAAAAGATATGGTAGCAGGGAGAGAGGGGTGATTGTCCCCCTCTACTCAGCTCTTGTGAGGCCAGCCTCACTCCAATTAATAGGAGGGAGAGGAGGTTCTTTTGATATGTGTACCCAACAGCGAGATCAAAACACAATGGGTCAAATGTTAGCCCAACCGGTTTACTACAAATTCTAGAAGCTTGGGGAGATGGGGAAAGGAAGATGAGCGATAGAAAAGATAGGAAAGAAAAGCAAGGAGTCTCTGTAGGAAGCAAGAGAGAAATAGTCACCACTGGGATTCCAGTGTAGCTTGTAATTCAGATATTGATTTTCAGTAGTGATGAGTCATCAGAGGTTGTGTTGCTCTGTTGAGTGCCAGCCACGTGACACTGACCACTTACCTCCTAGATAAGCCAGAGTCTTATCACAAAAAATGCCTAAGAGAGCAAGATTTGAGACATGAGAAAAAACAATTATTGTTGTTGATAAGGCCCCATCTGGAGTACTGTGCCCAGTCCTGGGGCTCCCAGAACAAAAAAGACACCAAGATCTTGGAACAGGTCCAGAGAAGGGCTGCTAAAACGATCAGAGGACTGCAGCATCTCTGCTACGAAGAAAGGTTGAGGTAACTGGGCTTGTTTAGCTTGAAGAGGAAAAGGAACCAGGGAGACCTCATTCCAGACTTCCAGTCCTTGAAGGGACTGTGTAAACAGGAAAGGGAACAACTGTTTACATGGGTTGATAGTGATAGGACAAGGGGGAGTGGTTTTAAACTAAGACAGGGGAGATTTAGGTTAGATGTTTAGAGGAAGATTTTCATTCAGAGAGTGCTGATGGTCTGAAACGTTGCCCAGAGAGGTTGTGGATGACTTAGCCCTGGAAGCATTCAAGGTAAGGCTGGAGGTGGCTCTGGTCAGCCTGGTCTAGTGTTTGGCAACCCTGCCCATGGGAGGGAGGTTGAAGCTAGATGATCTTTGAGGTCCTTTTCAACCAAGTCCGTTCTATAATTCTGTGAATATGGCATTTTATTTTATCTATCTCATGTCATGGATATTAATTACTAAAAATTCATATAGAAAAAAATCACAATTGCCCTTATATTGAAAGTAATCAGTACAAGAACAGCCTACCTCTTATTTCCCATTTATATAATGAACCAAAATAAATACATTTACTCAGACAGTATTGCTAGCTTCCATACACAACTTTGGTCATGTTGCACCACAGTTATTCCTTTTCCTTTTTGTCATGTTTTAAAATGATCTCCACACCAAGATGACAACAGCGTAGTTAAGTATCTATGTTTAGCTTTTCTTACAGGATGAGTGTGAGGTCTTGTTTACTTGTGCGTGAATCACAAGTAAAATAGAACAGGATAAAACAGTCCTACCTGAGATGATTATAGGATGAAGGTGAATGTAGGATGAGATGGTTTCTCCCCAAAGTTTGTTGAAGTTTGTTTATGTGGTAGTACAAATGAAGCAGGTAAAGTGTATGAAAGAATGCTTTGCCGTGTGTGGATGACAGTTGGAAAATGGATTGCTGGGCAATGAAAGATTTTCCATTGAACTAAGTGGGAAGAGTTACAGGGAGGACCCTGACAGCTTACATCTTCTAGGGACTTCCCTGACTAGTGCTTGGCTCCCGTATCACTTCTGCAATATCTCCTCCTCAGTTTCACTACATTTTTATTCCTCTTCTTGTCTCCTCCAGTCACTCTTTACAATGTTGTTGCTTCTTTCACTTTCCTTACCACTGTGCTTATTCATAGTAATTATTAATTTATCACTACATTGTACTACTTAATATTTATGTTTTAAGCTTTTCCCCAGATCAGTGTCTGACTTGTCCATTTAGATTTAAAAAACTATCCAATAAACATGATAAAATTCAATAAGAAATGTTGATGAAGTTGTCTAGATTTAGGTTAAACAATTTGAAAAAAAATGGAGTATGGGGAAAGAAATGTCATTTTTGCATAAAAATAAAATGTTATGACTCCAAAGAGGTCCAAAGAGGTGCCATGAAGCTCTGATACAAGATAAAGTCCTGCTTGCAGAATTGGAAGCCTGCATTTTTGAGTAATGTCAGGAGATGTACTGCTACAAACTGGATCTGTAATTTGAATGATAGCTAGAGGAAAAGGTTAATTATGAGAAGTTATCCCAGCATTCAATAATAGGTAATAACTAACAAGATTAGGTGGAGAACAGGTAGGAGCTAACCATGCAGTAAACAGGGGTGGAACATCCACTAAGGGAATTAGGAGCTTCAGATAGGCTGTGGACCCTGAAGTACTCAACTGACGAGGAAACAGAGGCAAGAATTCAAGTAGGGAAGCAGGCAAAATAAATGGTTCAATTGCTTATATCCATTATGCCTTTTCTCAAGGTTGCTCACTATTGCAAAAACATGAAATAAATTGTGATTCACAGCTAATTCCATGTGAGCCTGAAATACTGAATATGAGCATTTCTAAGAGAATCTATTCACATACTTGCTTCATCTCCCTGAAAATTAATCAGCAATGCGTATAGTTTTGGATCAACATGTGCTTCTTTTACTCACTGCTTCCTTTACTAAATCACTATAGGGAGAGTTTTTTGTACTACTAGTTTCCATTGTACCACAGAGATAAGTGAGACAAAATAACAATAATCAGAACAATCTGACTGCTAATAAAGTCTTGTGTCCATTTTCTGTTCTAGAAATGAAAATATGCATAATTTCTCATTTTTTTTATGTAGTCTATTTCACTAAATTGGTTACAGTATAACTCCAACAGTTACACCACCTGTGAAAGCCAGTACATTTGTAGAAGTATAGAGTTGAGAAAACGAAATGAAAGAATGGTGAAAATGTCTTAGGTTTTGCAATACAGAAAATATTCGGTTGGATTTACTGTCACAGGACTTCTCAGTAACTATTTTGAAAGGTGTAACTAAATTCACAGCTTGAATTCTGTAAGAAAATATGTGGGAACTTCTTCACATTAAGCGTGATGGGGCAATGGGACAGGCTGCCCAGAGAGGTTGTGGAGTCTCCTTCTCTGGAGAAGTTCAAGACCCACCTGGACACCTACCTGTGCAACCTGGTCTAGGAAACCTGCTTTGGAAATGGGATTGGACTAGATGATCTCTAGAGGTCAATTCTGTGATTCTGTGATTAAATTCAATAAAACACAGGTGAGAACTTGGAAAAATTGGTTTAGTTCTTCCCTTGTCAGACTGAACAGCCAAACACACAAGGTCTCCACATCACACTATCTCTCTCTCAGGCTGTTCTTCCTTTCATTATATCCATAAAAAGTAGTGTTTAGTTCCATAAAGAACATTTTTATTTAAATTTAGGTTTTTACATAAAATTCATATCTAAGCTCTTAGAAAGTCAAGGAGATACAATGAGCACATTCATACAACTCTGAATTTTTTTTTTAGTGTGTCCTATGTTATAGATATATATTTGGGTGGGTGAAAATCCTTTTACACATCGTTTGCTATATGTATGTCCTGATTTTATCAGTATTCTATATCATGGCATCATGCAGCAATCTGTCTGATGCTTGTGAACAGTGCTGGTTGTGTTTCCTGTGTGCTATGCTTCTAGGAGGTTCAGCTATTTCACGTGTGTTCTGGCTTTGGGAGACATGACCTTCCAGTTCCAGAAGAGGGGGAAATTCTTTCATCTTCTCTGGGAGGCCAGCTGGTGGGGGCCTGCTCTTTGATTATAGTTAGGAAAAGTTCTGAATCTGAGCCTAAATATTTCTTTCTAGTCATGCAAGTGACAATACAGTCAGATGCATGAAGTACATTCAAATAACTATTGCTGTTGTTCACTGACTGTCCTGAAAGACAGTTGTAGCAAATAGAAAAGTTGTTTTTATTAGTTTTGACAGTTTAGACAGGTACTTTCTCTCTTTTTCATTCCTTTCAAGGAAGATAATTTGAAATTATGCCTTTTTTTCTCACTGTGTTAGATTTGTTTTTTGCTAGTACTATTGTAATCAAGATACTTCTGAAATTGATGAAAGATACCATCACTGTCAATGATCTATACACTTCAAAGATCAGGATTGTTCAATTGCACCAAATTGCTTTTGATGAAATAAAAGAAACTGAAGTACTAGGAGCAGGGAACTTTCTTGTTCACAGACTATTCAGGACGATCTACATCATATTAGAACGAAGAACACAAATGTGCATAGGTCACTCTGAATGTAATGTCTCCTGTTTATTCCCATGGGAACTACAACAGATACAGAGTGCACAATAACACTATTTGATACAGAAAATTCTCACCTACAGTATACAGTTACCACCATAAGCTATGCATTTTTGCTACTCATGAGCAGGAGCCTGCATGCTGCCACCGCAACCATCTTCAGTAAAGGAAGTGACCCACTGTTGCTGTCACCACTACTGAAACACACCACTCACTGCCTAACTGTGCTCATATCTGCTGTTTGGTCTCCATAAATGATCAGCAAGTATCAACGAATGACAATGGATACAGTTTTTTCCACAAGGAGGAATTCAGTGACACACCTTTGCTTCATACACACTTCTATGTCAGACTCCATTTTATCAGGCTACCCCTCTGTTGCCAGCTATCACATAGCAGCAAAATGTAACAGCATTGTTGGGAAGGAAGGTTCAGCATCTACTACCATACCACTGACATCTGCCTCTAACACTGTGGACCAATGTGATGAAATAGAAGGCAGTATTTTATGAACAGCTCTCATAATTCCTCTCCCAGATTTGGTGATCTGGTGGGCCTTGTTGTTTATGGAATTATTTTTATTTGCATTTATTTCTCTTTCAGTTGCACTTAAAACTGCTTTACACGTGCATTTCTTCTTACCCCAAGAGTATATTGCCTTTATAGTGGAATCTAGGAACCACTGCTATACTGCAAACCATTTAGAAGGGATAGGGAAACTATGAGGGGTGAAGGAGTTGCTCTCTATGTTAAGAAGTAGATAGATTGTTCAAAACTGCCTCTGAGAAGCAGTCATAACCACGTTGAAAGTTTGTGGGTTAAAATTAGGGACCAGACCACTAAAGGACATCTGACGGTCTGAGTCTAATACAGGTTGCCTTATCAAGGGGAACCTGTTGATGAGGCTTTCTTGCCTCAGCTGCAAGAATTGTTGCACTCACAGGCTCACATCCTGATGGGGGATTTTAAAAGTCTGGATGTCTGATGGAAAACCAATACAGTGTGCTGTAAGAGATCAAGGATAATTCTGGAGTCCACTGGGGACAGCTTCCTCATCCAGGTACTGGACAGACTAACCAGGGATGAAACATTAATGGATATGTACTCAATAATAAAGAGAAAATAATTTAAGAAGTTAAGACTGGAGGCAGTCTGGGCCATAGTGACCATGCCCTGGTCAAGTTTATGATCTAGAGGAACATAGGCCTGGCAAAGACTGGAGTCAGGACTCTAAACTGCAGGATAGTGAACTTCCAGCTATTTAAAGATCTATTGGATGAGATAACCTGGGAAACTGCCCTTATGGACATAGGAATGGAACAGAGCTGCAGCTCTTTGAGGTCACATTTCTGAGTGCAAAAAAATCTCTTCATTGCCCAGTATAGAAAATGGAGAGTAGGCAGGAAATCGTCATGGCTGAGCAATGACCAGCTGGTTGGACTGAGAGACGAGGACATGTACAGGCAGTGGAAGCAGCATGACATGACCTGAGACAAATACAGGGACGCTGTCCAGCTATGCAGAAATGGGAATAGGAAAGCCAAGGCTCAGATGGAACTAAACTTGACAAGGAATGTGAAAAATAACGTGAACAGATTCATTTGGTACAGTGCTCAGAGAAGGCACACTAAGAAGTGTGTAATCTCTCTGATAGACAAAAAGGGAGACCTGGCTTCAACAGACATAGAGAAGGCTCAGGAACTAAACAAATTCTTTCCCTTGATCTTCACTGGCAGACAGGCTTCCCACTTGGCTCATGTCCATGAGCCTCTAGATATGGGCTGGGGGAGAACAATCCCTCCCATTGTAAGAGCAGAGCAAAATTGAGACTTTGTCATGGCTCTGAATGTATACAAATTAAGGGGATGAATGAATTCATTCCAGGGTCCTGAAGGAGCTGATATAGTTGCCAAGCTTTTCTGCATCATATTTGAAAAGGCATGGCTGCCTGGAAAAGTCTCCATTGACTGGAAAAAAGGAACAATACACTCATTTTTTAGAAAGTGAGAAAAGAAGACAAGGAATTGCAGGCCATTGAGCCTCACCTCAGTTCCTGGGNTAACTGTGCTCATATCTGCTGTTTGGTCTCCATAAATGATCAGCAAGTATCAACGAATGACAATGGATACAGTTTTTTCCACAAGGAGGAATTCAGTGACACACCTTTGCTTCATACACACTTCTATGTCAGACTCCATTTTATCAGGCTACTCCTCTGTTGCCAGCTATCACATAGCAGCAAAATGTAACAACATTGTTGGGAAGGAAGGTTCAGCATCTACTACCATACCACTGACATCTGCCTCTAACACTGTGGGCCAATGTGATGAAATAGAAGGCAATATTTTATGAACAGCTCTCATAATTCCTCTCCCAGATTTGGTGATCTGGTGGGCCTTGTTGTTTATGGAATTATTTTTATTTGCATTTATTTCTCTTTCAGTTGCACTTAAAACTGCTTTACACGTGCATTTCTTCTTACCCCAAGAGTATATTGCCTTTATAATGGAATCTAGGAACCACTGCTATACTACAAACCATTTAGAAGGGATAGGGAAACTATGAGGGGTGAGGGAGTTGCTCTCTATGTTAAGAAGTAGATAGATTGTTCAAAACTGCCTCTGAGAAGCAGTCATAACCACGTTGAAAGTTTGTGGGTTAAAATTAGGGACCAGACCACTAAAGGACATCTGACGGTCTGAGTCTAATACAGGTTGCCTTATCAAGGGAAGCCTGTTGATGAGGCTTTCTTGCCTCAGCTGCAAGAATTGTTGCACTCACAGGCTCACATCCTGATGGGGGATTTTAAAAGTCTGGATGTCTGATGGAAAACCAATACAGTGTGCTGTAAGAGATCAAGGATAATTCTGGAGTCCACTGGGGACAGCTTCCTCATCCAGGTACTGGACAGACTAACCAGGGATGAAACATTAATGGATATGTACTCAATAATAAAGAGAAAATAATTTAAGAAGTTAAGACTGGAGGCAGTCTGGGCCATAGTGACCATGCCCTGGTCAAGTTTATGATCTAGAGGAACATAGGCCTGGCAAAGACTGGAGTCAGGACTCTAAACTGCAGGATAGTGAACTTCCAGCTATTTAAAGATCTATTGGATGAGATAACCTGGGAAACTGCCCTTATGGACATAGGAATGGAACAGAGCTGCAGCTCTTTGAGGTCACATTTCTGAGTGCAAAAAAATCTCTTCATTGCCCAGTATAGAAAATGGAGAGTAGGCAGGAAATCGTCATGGCTGAGCAATGACCAGCTGGTCAGACTGAGAGGCGAGGACATGTACAGGCAGTGGAAGCAGCATGACATGACCTGAGACAAATACAGGGACGCTGTCCAGCTATGCAGAAATGGGAATAGGAAAGCCAAGGCTCAGATGGAACTAAACTTGACAAGGAATGTGAAAAATAACGTGAACAGATTCATTTGGTACAGTGCTCAGAGAAGGCACACTAAGAAGTGTGTAATCTCTCTGATAGACAAAAAGGGAGACCTGGCTTCAACAGACATAGAGAAGGCTCAGGTACTAAACAAATTCTTTCCCTTGATCTTCACTGGCAGACAGGCTTCCCACTTGGCTCATGTCCATGAGCCTCTAGATATGGGCTGGGGGAGAACAATCCCTCCCATTGTAAGAGCAGAGCAAAATTAAGACTTTGTCATGGCTCTGAATGTATACAAATTAAGGGGACGAATGAATTCATTCCAGGGTCCTGAAGGAGCTGATATAGTTGCCAAGCTTTTCTGCATCATATTTGAAAAGTCATGGCTGTCTGGAAAAGTCTCCATTGACTGGAAAAAAGGAACAATACACTCATTTTTTAGAAAGTGAGAAAAGAAGACAAGGAATTGCAGGCCATTGAGCCTCACCTCAGTTCCTGGGAAGATCAGAAACCAGACCCTTCTGGAAAATACATTGAGGCACATGTGAGAATAGGATGTGATCTGAGTAAGCACAGTTTCACCAAGGGTAGATCATACCTGACCATCTGGTGGCCTTCTACAGTGGAGTGATGGCATCAGTAGTGGAAGGACAACTAATCACATTCACCTGGACTTGTGCAAGGACTGTGACACGGTCCCATACTGCATTCTTATATCTAAACTGAAGAAATATGGATTTNGCATCTACTACCATACCACTGACATCTGCCTCTAACACTGTGGGCCAATGTGATGAAATAGAAGGCAATATTTTATGAACAGCTCTCATAATTCCTCTCCCAGATTTGGTGATCTGGTGGGCCTTGTTGTTTATGGAATTATTTTTATTTGCATTTATTTCTCTTTCAGTTGCACTTAAAACTGCTTTACACGTGCATTTCTTCTTACCCCAAGAGTATATTGCCTTTATAATGGAATCTAGGAACCACTGCTATACTACAAACCATTTAGAAGGGATAGGGAAACTATGAGGGGTGAGGGAGTTGCTCTCTATGTTAAGAAGTAGATAGATTGTTCAAAACTGCCTCTGAGAAGCAGTCATAACCACGTTGAAAGTTTGTGGGTTAAAATTAGGGACCAGACCACTAAAGGACATCTGACGGTCTGAGTCTAATACAGGTTGCCTTATCAAGGGAAGCCTGTTGATGAGGCTTTCTTGCCTCAGCTGCAAGAATTGTTGCACTCACAGGCTCACATCCTGATGGGGGATTTTAAAAGTCTGGATGTCTGATGGAAAACCAATACAGTGTGCTGTAAGAGATCAAGGATAATTCTGGAGTCCACTGGGGACAGCTTCCTCATCCAGGTACTGGACAGACTAACCAGGGATGAAACATTAATGGATATGTACTCAATAATAAAGAGAAAATAATTTAAGAAGTTAAGACTGGAGGCAGTCTGGGCCATAGTGACCATGCCCTGGTCAAGTTTATGATCTAGAGGAACATAGGCCTGGCAAAGACTGGAGTCAGGACTCTAAACTGCAGGATAGTGAACTTCCAGCTATTTAAAGATCTATTGGATGAGATAACCTGGGAAACTGCCCTTATGGACATAGGAATGGAACAGAGCTGCAGCTCTTTGAGGTCACATTTCTGAGTGCAAAAAAATCTCTTCATTGCCCAGTATAGAAAATGGAGAGTAGGCAGGAAATCGTCATGGCTGAGCAATGACCAGCTGGTCAGACTGAGAGGCGAGGACATGTACAGGCAGTGGAAGCAGCATGACATGACCTGAGACAAATACAGGGACGCTGTCCAGCTATGCAGAAATGGGAATAGGAAAGCCAAGGCTCAGATGGAACTAAACTTGACAAGGAATGTGAAAAATAACGTGAACAGATTCATTTGGTACAGTGCTCAGAGAAGGCACACTAAGAAGTGTGTAATCTCTCTGATAGACAAAAAGGGAGACCTGGCTTCAACAGACATAGAGAAGGCTCAGGTACTAAACAAATTCTTTCCCTTGATCTTCACTGGCAGACAGGCTTCCCACTTGGCTCATGTCCATGAGCCTCTAGATATGGGCTGGGGGAGAACAATCCCTCCCATTGTAAGAGCAGAGCAAAATTAAGACTTTGTCATGGCTCTGAATGTATACAAATTAAGGGGACGAATGAATTCATTCCAGGGTCCTGAAGGAGCTGATATAGTTGCCAAGCTTTTCTGCATCATATTTGAAAAGTCATGGCTGTCTGGAAAAGTCTCCATTGACTGGAAAAAAGGAACAATACACTCATTTTTTAGAAAGTGAGAAAAGAAGACAAGGAATTGCAGGCCATTGAGCCTCACCTCAGTTCCTGGGAAGATCAGAAACCAGACCCTTCTGGAAAATACATTGAGGCACATGTGAGAATAGGATGTGATCTGAGTAAGCACAGTTTCACCAAGGGTAGATCATACCTGACCATCTGGTGGCCTTCTACAGTGGAGTGATGGCATCAGTAGTGGAAGGACAACTAATCACATTCACCTGGACTTGTGCAAGGACTGTGACACGGTCCCATACTGCATTCTTATATCTAAACTGAAGAAATATGGATTTCAAAGATAGATAATTCACTGAATAAAGAGTTGGTTGTATGTTTGCAGCCAGTGTTGTGGTCAGCAGTTCAACATTCAGAGGCCAGTGGTGTGTGGTGTTCCCCAGGGTCTGTATAGATGATGAGACTGAGTGTTTCCTCATCAGATTAGCTGATGACACCAAGCTGAATGGTCCAGTTGATATGTCAGAAGGAAGTGATACCATCCAGAGGAACCTGGACAGAATTGAAAAATGGGTCCATGAGAACTTAATGAGGTGCAAAAAGGCCAAGTATGTGGTGTTGCACTGGGTAGCAGCAATCCCAACTAGCTATACAGACTGGGAGAAGAACTTATTGAGTGCAGCCTTGTGGAGAAGGATCTGGGGGTCCTGGTGAATGAAAAGCTGGAGATAGTAGTATGTGCCCTTGCAACCTGGAAGGCTGACCTTATCCTGGGCCAAGTCGAGGGAGGGGTGACCAGCAGGCCGAGGGATTTGACTATCCCCCTCTATCCTCATGAGGCTCCATCTGGATTACTGCTTGCAAGCCTGGGGCCCCCAGTACAGAAATGATGCAAAACTGTTGGAGAAATTCCAGAAGAAGACCAGGAGGGTGACTGAAGGGCTGGCGCACTTCTCTGAAAAATGTTTGAGGGCACTGGGCTTGTTTAGTTTGGAGAAAAAAGTGGGTTCTGTAGGGACCTCATTGTGACCTTCCCATACTTGAAGACAGCTTTAAAAAGCAGGAAGGGGACCAAATTCTGAGCAGTCTCATAGTGGCAGGGCAAGGGGGAATGGTTTTAACCTAAAAGAAAGAAAATTTAGGGTACATATTAGAAAGAAATTCTTTATTCAGAGAGTGGTGAAGCACTGAAGTAGACTGCCCAGTGAAGTAAGTAGTGGATGCTTCATCTCTGGAGAAATTCAAGACCTGGTTGGATGGGGCCATATGCAAGTAGATCTACTGGTTGGCAACTCAGACTATGATAGGGAGGATGAAACGCCCTGCCTCATGCCATCATGGCAGCAGCTCTTTCTCGCTGAACAACCTGTCCTGGCCTCAGGCACGAACTCATCACTCAGCAACAACTAAACTATCCGTGTGCTATTAACAGTACTTCATCTGAAACTGGGGCACAAGAAAGCTGCAGTGCTGTGCTAACTCAAGTTATGGAAAAAAATAATTAAATACTCTGATATACTGGTTGAACACAGTCCTGTCAATAATGAAAAATATGCAACTCTGCTTTCCATTTTGATAAAGGAATTGGATAATATGTTTCAAGATTGATGAAAAATTATCAGTTTTGTATATTGGTGACTCCATTTTCAGTTGTCATAAATATATTCACTTGTGAATTTTCAAATGGAATGTAAAGTGCTGCAATCAGATGTTCAACTCAAAAATTTGATCATCTCTCTTTACTAGACTTTTATAGAACGTATCTTATCAGAGGAATATATCCCTCACTTCACAATCACATGCTAGTTTGAGGGCTTTAAACTGGGTGTGAAAGGGGAAGGGGATAAAACAGGACTGTTCAAGATGAGCCTAGGACATGATGACAGGATTAAGTATGAGGCTAGAGGCTCAACTGAAGTGCATTTACATCAGTGCATGCAGTACGAGCAATTAACAGGAGGAGCTGGAAGCCACTGTGTGGCAGGCAAACTATGACTCAGTTGACATTACTAAAACATGGTGGGTTCACCCCCATACTGGAGTGCTAGAATGGATGACTATAAGCTCTTCAGAAGGGACAGGCAAGGAAAGAGGAGTTGTGGTGTGGCTCTCAATGATAGAGGGCGTTTTGATGTTGTTGAGCTTTGGGCTGGGAATGGTAGGGTTGAATCTCTGTGGGTAAGGACCAGGAGCAGGGCCAACAAGGTGGTCATCATGCTGTATGTCTGTTATAGACTGTCTAACCAGGATGAAGAAACAGATGTGACATTCTACAGGCAGCTGGGTGAAGTTGTGTGTGTGTGAAGCCCTTGTTCTAATGGGGGACTTCAGCTTCCTTGATAAATGATGGGAATACAACATAGCACAGAAGAAACTGTCTAGGAGATACGGAAAATAACTTCTGCAGCTGGTGAGAGAGCCTACCAGGGGAGGTGCCCCACTAGACCTGTTGCTGACAAACATAGAAGGTCTGGTGGGAGATGTTGAGTTCAGGGGCTGTCTTGGACAGAGTGACCAAGAAATTATAGAGTTCTTGGTTCTTGATGAAGCCAGGGGGAGGCAGAAAAACTGCTACCTTGGACTTCGGTGGGAGGACTTTGAACTGTTCAGGAAACTTGTAGGGAGGTGCCCTTGGGATTCAGTGATTCAGTGATTCAGTGATTCTACCTTCAGTCTTTTATAGCAATGGAACTTGACACGGGATGTTTTTGAGTGTGTGTGTTTATTGTAGGTGTTTTTTTCTACTTTTTTTTTTGTTTGTTTTTTACTTCTCCATCAAGAACAGAAGGATTGCTTTTAATGTTATCATTTATTAGAGGGTAGAAACAGCTGTATATATTGAGTCTACATTATCTATTAAATTTGGATACTTATTTCTAAAGTTCACTTGGGCATCCCAGCTTCTAAATTGAATATTTCTGATAGGTAGATCCTGATTCTCAGCTGGTGATATTTCAAGTCATATTGTTTTCATTGGACAAATTAAGATACAGGGTATTCACTTGGTAAAAGTATCACTTAAAAACAACTATTCTGTCATTGTTTTCTGTTGTTAAAAATAAAGATATATATTCTAATATACAAATACATGTATATATTTCAACTATCTAGGGAAGACAATAAGTTTGAGATGCAGATGTGTTCTCTCTTTGTCTTTTCTGTTTCTGTACACATCTGCCTCTCTAACTCTCTGACATAATCTGTCCTACTCTCCATAATTTGTACATTTTCTCTCTCTCTTTTGTATTTCTTTCAATTACGTGATTTCTCATTATTTTTATTTTTCCCACTTATAAAATTACAGAAAATGAATGAATTTAAATCTTGAGTCCTTTTCAAGTGTGAATTTAGTAAGTGATAGAATTTCTTTTTGTGTATATTTGTTGTTAGCATTCTGAAATCTTCCAGTACTTTTTACAAAGCTAATATTTTACCTTTTTGCCAAGAAGAAAAAAAACTGTACAAACTGCTATGGAAACACCATTATACTAATTCCAGGCTTGTGTTTCCTGCCTCCGTGAGTGACATTCTCCCAGCACCATTGTAGTCTTCTCATTTCTTCTATTCTTGCAATTTCTGTTGACCATGTGGGAAAATGATCTTATGAAAAGAATATTGTCAAACTTAGATGATATTCCACTACTACAGGTAATTTTCTTAACAATCCTTTGTGTTCATGTTACAGAATAAATGACCAAAACTCAAGACTGGGAGGAAGGGAGGAGAGGAAAGGAAATCCCATTGTATTCCATAGTGTTACCCAGAATTTACTGATTAACTCACGTATTATTAGTTTCCTTTCTTTTTTTGTGCACAAAAATATGCACATTTTAGCCCAGACACTTGTACATTAAATATTGGTTCAATGTGGTAATTTTATTTTCTTTATATATCATAGAATCATAGAAAAATAGTATAATGGAATCATAGAATGGCTTGGGTTAGAAGAACCTTAAAGATCATGCAACTCCAAACCCTTACCATGAAGAGGGTTGACACTGACTAGGTCAGACTACCTAAGGTCCCATCCAGTCTTGCCTTGAACAATCCCAGGAATGGGACATCCATAACTTTTCTGAGCAATCTATTCTAGTATCACATTACCCTCCTATTAAAACAACTCCTTCCAATATCTAATCTAAATCTCTTCTCTTTTTTTTTTTTTCTTTTTGATTAATTCTTCTTGTTCTATCAGATCATGTAAAATGTTTGCCTCCCTCCTGTTTATAAGACCCCTTTAAGTACTGAAAGATCACAATAAAGTTTCCATGGAGACATCGTTTCTCAAGTGATGATGACAAGGGTAGGTAGGATCTATTGGTACATACAGGAATCTTATCATTATAACTGTTAAAAAAATAAGACCAAGAATTATGTTTTCAAACAAAGAATTCCTTTTGTTAAGAACATATTTTTCAATGGTGTCCTCTTTGGTGGAAAAATGAACTGATTTCCATAAAGATACAGTTTTTTCTTTCCATTTACTTTATGGTGATATCTAATAGTTCTCAGTATAAACTAATTTAAATTATACAAATATATTCTCAGAAGTAATGCATAAGTATATGACTATAAATAGTTGGAGTTCTAATCTTATGAAAAGTTCAATTTGCCTTTTGCTCCCACAACAATAGCTATACATTTCAATACTTTGTATAGGAAACCTATACAAGAGAGACTGCAACATCTCTGTCATTATCTAGATCAGATCTAATACACTTGTACAGAGGGATATCTAGCACATTCACTTAATAGTCTTTGTGTAGCACTGCAATTTATTTCTAAAATAATATTTTCAAGCCTTTTTAAATTATTTTCTTGTTTGCTTTTGTATGTCCTTGGATATATGGATACCACAGAATCAACCAAGAAATTTTTATTTGTTTTTAACTATCAGTGGATGACCATACAGAAAAATAGCATGATGTGAATATTTAAAAAAATATCTCTGAACATCTAAGAAGACTGTGAAAATGTTTCACTTGATTTAGCTCCATTTTCATTATCTAGTATTAGTCACTTCATGCTGTTTTGATATTAGAAATGAGTGAAAAATATTGGGTTTTTAAATCAAGTGCTCATTTTATATTTTTAGTGGTAGTGATTTTGCTCTTTAATACAATGTGATGTATTTAATTGAATATTGAGTTGATATTCAACACAGAATTAATTTAATTGCATTTTTTCCCTTCAGTTATATCATTTTTCATTGTTATGACACTGTACATAAAAGAATAGAGATACCTACCTTGCATGAGAGTAGTAAAGGCATAACATACAAAAGGCATGGTCTAGGAAAAGAACACATCAAGTAACTCAGATCTTTTAGAAATTAGACATCTAGATTTAATCAGTGGTACAGAAATCTTCAGAATATAATGGAAAACAACTTCAGAGGGCAATATATACTTAGAACCATAGAATCACCAAGGTTCATGAATTTCTCCTTGGTGTCTTCACCATGTACTGCCTATGCAGAAGTAGGTTTTCAAAGAAACATAAGTCATAATTCGCTCTTTTGTGAGTTTTTGTTGTTACTACTGTTCTTACTTTCAACTTTTTAAATAGTGAAAACAAAAACCTAAACAATTAAACCAAAAACAGTGCTTCCAGAAGAACTAGAGTATTACTGATAAACTGTAACAGACTAAGGGGAGAAGAGATCAGAATATATCTGACTGCATCTGAGCTAGTCATCTTGAAATCCTTTTGTAATAAATAATGAGAAACAGCTACAGTTAGGTTTCATTTAGCATAATTTTAGATATATGTTTTATCCAGTATAAGCTATTCATGCACAGGAAGGAGCGGAGAGAAGGAAGTATTGAACAGATATTTATTGTATACCTACATGGAAACACAAGAAGCCTTTAGAGCCTCATCCAAAAATCACAAACAGAAAGGGATAGATGCTCTTTGACAACCACATGACGTATATTAATCTTTTGAAATGCTCAAATATGTTGCACATCTAATGTGTTGTCAGTATTACCTTGTTTATAAATGAGATTTGCAAGGGATTATTTGCTCTGCCTTGCTTTTATCAAGAAAGAAGGTTAACAAAGTTAAAATTCAACTGTAATTCATTATTTCCTTTTATTATGCAGATTTAAATTGCTGTTCCTGTATAGTTACTTTCAAAAAGCAAACAAATACTAAATGAACAAAAATGAAATTACTACCAAATATCTATATACCAGAAAATTTCTGAGTTCATTTCAGTTTGATGACATACATGTCTAATTTTGTCCAGGCAAAAATTATTTTTATCAATGAGCATTTATGCTCTGCTTTTTTACTTAATCTCCACTAAAATTAGAAATTAACATGATATATGTCCGTACTAGGAATTAACATGATATGTTAATATCATGTGTCTATACTACGATGCATTTCAACAATTTTTTCTGAGAGTTCAAAAATATTCATAACCAATATGAATTTTATTTTAACATATATCTCTTCCATTTGTAAAACAAGATGTATTTATCTGTTGTTTATTAAAGAAGTAAACAAACAAAAATCAACCAGAGAACATTCAAAGGAGAACTACAAAGATGGAGAAGTATCTGGAATAGAAGAAATATGAAGAGTGGCCAAGGTCACTTGGTTTGCTAAAGTTACCGAAAAGGAGATTGAGGGGAGACTGCATGGCAGGCTTTAGCTTCCTCATGTGGTGTGCAGAGAGCAGATGCTGATCTTTCTGGTAACAACAACAGAACCCAAGGGAAAGGCATGGAACTGTGTAAGGAAAGTATCAAGCTGGGCGTTAGGAAAACTCTTGTCACCATGAGTGCTTGGACACTGAACCAGGCTCCCCAGGGCGGTGATGATGGCACCAAGCTACCAGAGTTCAAGTAGTGTTTGAACCATACAGTCTTAGACGTAGAGTTTGATTTTAGAATGGTTCTGGAACTAGCAATGGACTCAGTGACCAAAGAATCATAGAATCATACAATGTTTTGGGTTAAAAGGGGCTTTTATGATCATCTAGTTCCACCCCCTTGCTATAGGCAGAGACACTTTCCTCTAGACCTGGTTGCTCACCCAGACTGACTTTGAATGCCCCCAGAAAGAGGACATCCACAACATCTCTGGGCAGCCTGTTCCAGTAAAGAATTTCTTCCTGATATCTAGTTTAAATCTACCTTCTTTCCCATCACCCTGTTGCTACCTGCCCTAATAAAAAGTCCCTCCCCTTCCTGTAGGCTCCCTTCAGGTGTTGGAAGGATGCTATAAGGTCTCCTCAAAATCTTTTCTCCAGGTCCTCACTGGGGAGGTACTCCAGCCCTTTGATCATCTTCGTGGCCCTCCTCTGAACTTGCTTCAATTACACCATGTCCTTGTGTTGGGAGCTCCAGAATCCTTGTTGGTTCCTTTCTATTAAGTATGGTCTATGACTGAACAAATCAATCAAATTTCAAAACTGTGTGACCAAAGTCAGACTACTTCAACTTTATGGATCAAAAATACATATTGTGGTAAGGTAAACATGTTAATTCACTTTACAAAGTTTCTAAGAATTCATTGGCTACCATTAACATTGTGCTTTGTGCTTGATAACCTGTTGACATACATCTCATAAATGAATAATGATCACAGAAATGGATCATGAACTCTCCTGCGATGATAAATACAAATTAATTGCTAGTATGCTTAAACAGGTCTTGAGAGATGAAAGTACACTTTGGGAGGAAGAGATTTCAAACATACTGATTAGATCTGTGACCTGTCATGTGCTTTTCAGAGCTCTGTCTCTCCCCCTTTTTTTTTTTTTTTTTGTACTTAGTATCCCTGCATGTGGTCAAAGCCAGAAGCTTTTCTTCTCCTTTTCCAGCAAGTAATTAAGCTTTTGATTTCATGTCTCAGTCCTACAATTTTAATATATGACAGTGTTATCTGGCAAAATTGAAAATCTAAATTAAAAATAAACTAGACAAAGAAACAGACCACAGCTAGCTTCATTGTGTAATAGAAATATGTATCCTGATATACAACATTGAAGAAAAACTTGGTGTCTTTGTTGATTTGTGTCATTGACTAATTTAGAGAAAACAGTACACTTCAAAGGTAGGATTGCTCTGAAGGATCATATGGATTATTTCTGAGTTGATGCTGACAAATTCTCATAAGAACTTCTTCAAAAGAGAAAAGAGAAACATCATTACTGAGGCTCATAGTGACATCAGTATGAAACTGCATTAAAAAAATCCTGAAGTGTACATATATATATATATACTCAAGTTGGTAACTTATATGTATACATGAAACACTTCATTTTAAACTTCATATAAAACCTTAGACTCAGTACATCATTTGGAAACACTGCTGAGACTTACAAAATTTCTAATAGATGAGGGCTGATGTGTCAATTCAGAGAAAAAAAAAACAAACAAAATAATGATTAATCAGTATAAATTCATGAATTCACTCTGAATTATCAGAGGGAAATAATGTGAAATTTAGAAAATTTGATTTACTTTTTTCATACATACTGTATTAGATAAATATTTTGAAGCTCAAGTAAATAAGGCTTTTTAAACTTGTTATCAGGGAACTCTGAGATTTATTTTTTGTAATGCATTGAATTTATAGAATTTCACAATAAAACATCTCTTTAGTGGTAGATATCAGAGGCAGAATACTAAATTTTTTGTTGCTTGTTTGCTTGTTTGCTTGCTTGTTTTGTTTTGTTTTAATCTTTCCCCATCCATTTCTATCTTTCAGTTTCTAAAATTCAGCACTGAAACATTGGCATCAGATCTCACTCAGGTTGATGACTACATTCATTATAGGTGAAGAAGGACAAAGAAATGCATCCTTATTGCTTTCTTCTCTCTATTTTTTCACTGGAATAAAGCTGTGAAGCATATCTCAGAAACTACAGGGAATGTATCTTTGAAATTCATCTCCAGTAGCTGATTCTGCAATCAATTTTGTAGACCTGATAAACCCGATCGCACCCAAATCCCGAACTTTTCATCAGGTATTAATTTAGTTATCAGGGTTTTTTGTTTGTTTCTGTAAATAGTTTTCCTATTTAGTCATTTTCTTCTGAATCAGTTGATGCTTTCACAAAGTTTTTAAGAACTGAAGTAACTGCTGTGAACATGTTGCACGGTGGTCTGTAAAAAACAGAAGACGATTTCCATCAGTTACTAAAATATGCTTGTTGTAAAGAGTATATTTAAGCTAAGCAGCAGTTAAATCAGCAATAAACAACTTCACTTCTTATTGGACTTATTCTTGAAGAACATATGAAAACATAAAATTATTTTTCTTAAGTTCATATACTATTTTTTTTCCTAGTGATTTATTCTTCATGTTTTCCTTCAAAAGAAGGTATAGTACTTTAAGATTAAGAATAATAATTAAAAAAAAAATAGAGTTTTTAGACTAAGAAATCACAATCCAAATTTGAAAATATTTGTTCGTATAGAGAAATAATAATCAATTTTCCAAATGAAATTAAAATCCTTAATTTGAAAGATTGAGAGAAAATCTCAATCTTTTTCTCCTGGTAATGTAAGCTGCAGATGTATGCTTTGCTCTCACAGTTCAAACTTTCAACATCAGATATTACAAATTTTCTTACTTTTTGGTGTGAAGACTAACTAATTTTTGAACTAGAAGAGATCGAGCACAAAAAATCCATACTCTTAGAGGTGGCTAGAGGCAGATACTTGCAACATTAATTTGATATTGTCACGCTCCAATATAAAGGAGTGAGACGAGGTTCTTTGATTATGTGTATACCCGATGGAGAGATTAAGACACAGTGGGTCAAATGTTAGCCCAGCCAGTTTATTACAAATACTAGTTGCTTAGGGATATGGGAAAGGGAAGGTGGGAAATAGAAAAGAGATGAAAAAGCAAGGAGACTTGGCAGAAAGCAAGAGAGAGAGACAGAGAGCATCACCACCGTGGATCCAGCGAGGTCCAAAGTCTGTTGATCTCATGAACTCATCTGGTCACTGCAGGGGATGGGAGAAAGCTGGGAAAGCTTTGCAGCAAGAAGGCACCGTGCGGGGGGGGATTGTTCTTCCAAAGAGCTTTCTCCCTCAGGGAAGTCTCTTCTTCAAAGTCTTTGGTTTAGTGGTGCTGAGAAAACCGACTGAGCAACTAGACACACCAGTGGGTTATGTCAAGCAGCTATTCCCCCCCTCCCCCCTTTACAGCACTGGGTACATGGGGGATTGCTCCATCAAACATGCACACCAAAGAGAGAAACGAATACATATTTAAAGGTACAGCACATGCATATTCATCACATTCCAAACTCTGGTTATCGAGGGGATTAAACCTAAGGGTCAATTTTGCTGTAAATTTTCAAACCTTGAAGAGGGAGAGCTCCTCACCATTTCTGTGGGTGTTTTGTTTAAGAAAGACATCTGTTTGGTTATCTTGTTGGGACAACAGGGTGTCTGTCCTGCTTTCTTATTGACAAGCTTAGCTGCCTCCACGTTCTTGTATTAGTTTGATTTATGCCCACCCCCATTTCTACGTTTTGTTCTCTGTTCGTGTAACACATCTGGCCCAACAGGTAAATCAGCAGGGAGTAGCACCTTCGGTGACGTGTACAAATATTATTGTCCTTTGCAGTGATCAGCTTCTCCAAGCTGTACCCTGAAAAAGACTACTTGCCCCTATTTCTGCTTATCTTTACAACCATAAGCAGAGACATTGAGGTGCCGCGACAACCATCTAGATGATTTGCAGTTGTCAATTAGAGTCTTATAATCAGAAAGGCCTCATGAATCAAGCTTTGAGACAACAAAAGTAAAAACAGTTTCTGTCCTTCACAGACATCAGAATCTGACTTTTAGCTTTCTGATTAATTCTAATTTAATTTTACACTAGGAGAAATAAATTTTGTTGATTTTTACTTTTTGTTGAATGAAATTGCACTTCATTTACAACTTCATAAATATCTGCAAAATTGTTGCTTTCTTTACACACCTACATCACCTGTCATCTTTCCACAAATCTAAGTGGTACTGATTATTCAATTGTATTATTTTTTTCAATAATTTTCTGTAATTCAGCTGTGATCAAATAAACCTAAGAAAAACTAACATTTATATTTTTTCATTCTCTTACAATATTTTATTCACTGTGGATGAGATATTCATTTTTCTGACAGTCATAATGTAAATGACACACTTTGACATAGTCATAACCATGTAAGTAAACACTTAAAAATGTCTCTACATTTAACTTTTTTTATCAGTCCTGATCAAACACCAGCTGTTTTGCCTACGACCAGAAATTCTGCAGTTAGAGTGTATGAGATCCTTTTAGAAATGGCCAACACATTCTGAATCTTTCAAGTTTTTGATGTCTTAATGCCACCTAATTTCAAAACACTGTAAAGGCTATTAGAAAATGAATTAGAATAATTCAGAGTACTGAGAGTGGGTAGATGTCTTTCTCTTTTTTACTAACACTCTCTCTTTCTTTCTCTCTTTCTGAAGAAATATTTTGAACTTTTATCTAGAATAGGAGCTCAGAAATTTCCCCTGAGGGTTTTTAATATCTTACTGGAGACTATTGCATAGAAACATGAAAATCTCCCCAAAGGTAGTCCTTTGGGCTTGAGAAACACTATCCTTGTACAGGGTAATTCCTCTCCTAATATCTATTGATTGCAGACTGATTTCCCCATGCTCTGTTTTGTTCCAACATTTTGCCTGGGAAGAAATATTGCAGTTGGAGTTAGTTAGAACAGAAGGAACTATTCATGGTTTCCAGTCCTTTTCCCCACTGTGGAAATCTGAAGATATATTAGTGCCATGCTTACAGAAAAGAAATGGAAGATAAGCTAATTATAATATAGCAGACTTGAGCTACACTGCGTCTAATATGGCTAAATCAAGTAAAATGAGACAAAGCTGTGAAGGCAGCAATAACTATATCACAGATGCGTCAGCAGTATGTACACTTAAGAATTTTGTTCCTTTGAAATGAGATAATGCTGAGCTGCTTACTTTCAATGTTCATTTCTTTTGCAAACTGGATGTTGACATTCTGATGATATACATATTACCATATACAGGAAATATCCAATTCATGCTTACTATAACTTCAGTGAGATTTAGCTAATATGTAACCCATTGCATCAGCCTTTTTTCTCTTTCAAGATGACTCATGACATTAAACATTAAGCTCTAATGTGGACTCCTCACAAGAGATCTCTAAAAAATCTTGCCACACAATGTTCACTGCACCTTTCCGTCATTCTGTTGACTTGATTTACATCAAATTCCAACAGATTTATCAAATATGGCTCCTACCTTCCAAAGGCTTATGTTCCATGCTCTTCACAGCTTTGTTGCCCTTCTCTGTACATGCTCCTGGACCTCAATGTCTTTATTGTAGTATGGGCCCAAAACTGAACACAGAAATTGAAGCGTGACCTCACTGGGGCTGAGTACTAGGGCATGATCTCATCCCTGGTCCTGTTGGCTAGACTGCTTCTGATTCTAGCCAGGATGTTATTGGCCTTCTTGGCTATCTGGGCATACTGCTGGTTCATTTTCAGCCATGTGTGAACTCATGCCCTATCAACGGTTTACGGGCAGGTTCGGCCCGGTTCCGTGACAGTGGGTGCGGGGGACCCACGGACCCACGCCCCACAAAAGGGGAAGGGGGAAAGGGAAAAGGTAGATGGGCCTAGAAACAAAACAGTGGTAATGATCTGAGAAGGAAAACTAATTTACTAAATAAGATATAGGAAAGCAAAATAACACAATATAATACAATATTATTGGAATCGAAGTTAATAAATCAAATAAAATGAGCAAGAGAGAGTGGCTGAGAAACTGAAGGCCTTACGTTAAATGCTCAAGGTGAGACGACAGTGAACACCCACTGCTGAGTCGATCCCAAAGGAAAGAGAGTGCCCTGTGACACGCAAACCGTTCTTATCTTTCCCTCTGAGCAGAAACACGTAAAAATGCGAAGCGTTGCACAATCCTCTGGGGAATGCAGCTCTTCTTCTCTTCTGAGACAGGTATACCCAGAACTATCGATGATCCATGGAGCTGGAGCATTAACTCTTTAACTCTTCATGCACTACATGATGTTATGATGTGGAATACCATTACCAAAAATCATAAAGCCATGACACACCCTCAGATCCTTTTACTCCTCAACCTTTCTTCTGTAACTGATATGATGCTGAATTTTTAGTTTAGGATGAAATCAATGTTGATAATACACAAATGTTTTAGTTGTTACAAAAAAGTGCAAAAGGAAAGGACTGTTCAGCTTCTAATATAGTCTTAAAAGTGAGGATGCACAAGGAGATAGGAGAAGATACATCCAAGAAAGATGATTCAAACTGGACAGAGGAATATCCCATATCATATGATGTCATTCTCAGCAATAAATGAGGGGTAAGTTGGCTGGAATATGGGGATGCACTGCTCAGAGTGCGGCTAGGAATTGGTCAGCAGGTTGTGATCAATTGCATTATATATTACGTGCTCGTTTATTCTTTTTGTTATCATTGCATTATTATTATTATTGTTTGCTTGTTTTCTTCTTAAACTATCATTATCTCATTCTGTAAGTTATTATAATTTTCAGTATTCTTCTCTATCCCATTGAGGAGGTAGGCATTGCTGTGTTTAGACGTCTACCAGTTTAAATGGAAGCAATGTGAAACGCTTTGCCATAAACAAATGCATTGTTATAAATTTCTCTTTGAAAACGAACCTGGACCACAAGGGGAGGAAATCCCAAACAACAACAACAACAAAAAAACTATAACAACAAAAAAAATCTGCAAGTTGTGAATAATTAGAACTTCACATATACTGACTGGCAAGTAAGGAGAATATTCTCCCTGTGAACCATATTAGGAGCACCTATTATATGTTGCTTTTCTTCCTTGCGTATTTAAGAATGCTATTATGGCAGACAATATCAGTACCTTCCTGTATGAATAAGATACACAGATCTCAGAAGATTAACCTGTTATTTTCTAAGATGTGCTGTCAGAGTGGTGCCAGTGAAAGCATTACAAAGAACAACAATTTGGATTTTCCTTTTTTTCTGTGTTATTGTGAAATCCTGTTTCTCTATTTTAGAAAAGACAGTGGCAGCTCCATTTTTTCCCCCCAAGCTGCATAGTTCTTAAGAGGTGATCAGCAGCAAAGTGCCAAAGGGTTATTTCTGGAATGTGTGAAGAGCCATTAAAGACCTATGATTACACAATTGAATTGAGTCACAAATAGCTGAGCTACAAGTGAGAATCTCAAATGTGATGCTTTTGAACTCTGTTCCTTTGTGGAAATAAATAATATACTTCTCCTCTATGTTGAAAAATTCACAGTGTTGAAATTGTAGAAAAAAATGGATTTTGTTATTTATTCGCCTTTTTCTTTTTTAAATTCAAATTAAGACAAAGTGGATGTTTTCAACAGATTTTATTTACATGATAAGGCCCAGCCTATACACTGTGAAACATCAATTTCTAGCTTTCAGATAGACAGAATTTTCCTCACAGAACAATTCCGTACTGTAGGTGACTGTTCATTTACTGGAAAAAATGTACAGAACAACCTGTTCGTTTAATTGGTTAACTAAAATGAAATAAAATATTTTTCTTACACGTTGTTTGTTTCTATTTTCATTAATCTTTTGAGTTGCAGTAAAAAATAAATGGTAAATATTTTATATTATTTTCTAAATGACATAGTATATTATATTCTTTCGACTAGTCCCTCTGCAAGCGTTTTCCTTTACATAATATAGAGTCAGATTCCTGATGTAGCATATTATGTCTTAAATTATTCTGAAGATTTTTTCTTACATTTGTGACAGGAAAGATAGTCAGTATACAGTTTTCCTTTTATTTCTTCCTTTGAGTATTGATCACTCTGCACTTTGAATCTGCTACCACTTTGCTCCTTGATGCCTTGATAACATTTTTTTCTGCCTGGAGGTTTTACTGCAGTGTTTCAAGTCATGTGTAATATAACCTTTTTATTTTTCTTTTCATATCACAGACAGTAGTGTGGAACATGCGGCACAGCTTTATAAACAAGAAAGTGGTGAATATTTCAGTTTGGATGTTATAGCTATAATCAGCACATTATGTATTCAAATTTAGTCCCAGAGGTACGCATTCTAAATTCATCATGCATGATCTCACAGAAGGCACTTGATGAGCATGCACTCCTTCCCCAGCATTTCTCATACGTGATAGACACAAACATGAAAAATAAGAAAAAGGACCTACTGAACATGTCTCTCTCATCTACTTGACCTGAATTTGATCAAAAGCTTCCGTTAAACTACTGAAGCTCAGATGTGTCAGAGCTTCTGTTTTAAATCTCAGTTCATTATCAGAAGTAAAAAGAAATGCATTCAGCTAGATTCAGTAACAGGAAATACAGAACTTACAAAGGCCAAATACAGAACTTGTGGGCCAAATTTTGTAGATTTCAGTGTGTATTTAAAGAAAAAAAGATGAAAAAAGGAAATGTTTGAACTGCTCTCTTAGTGCAGTCAGTCTTCTTTAGGTTAACAAGGTCAATGTTGATGAAATTTTTCTAAATGGAATCAGTGCACTTACTGAAGTACAAGAGCTTGGAAGGTTGCATTCATTACGGTTACGTGTTGAAAATTGCCAATATAACTTTTTTATTGAATACAATTTAGTGAAATTTTTAAATACACTTCTAGGACTTTAGGATCCCAAGACACTAAGCACAGATCACTGTGATACTGATACACTTCTTATATAAGGAGAGAAAAAAATCTAAATGCATTTTGAAGTTTTATTCTTGACTTGATAATGATGACTTCTACAACTCAAACAAATCTTGGCTTATGAGTTCACTGACTTGCTACATGTTTTCCATGCTGTGTTGAAAAGAAAATGTGGATAGGCCTTGTTTGTTCC
This sequence comes from Odontophorus gujanensis, assembly GCA_013399175.1. Lineage (NCBI taxonomy): Eukaryota > Metazoa > Chordata > Aves > Galliformes > Odontophoridae > Odontophorus > Odontophorus gujanensis. The sequence goes on along the minus strand of VXAB01006857.1, from coordinate 35,354 downwards.
AGATCTCTGTGTATACAAAATACAGTTGTTGCTAAGAGTTATAACTTCATGGCTGACTTTTCACTGTTCAGTTCAGTTCTGCCTACATTTAGTATACACAGAGCACTTTCTACTATAAAGAAGGAGTCTTTTTTTTTATTCTTTTATGTTTTTCTACTGCAGACAAGGGAGTTGTAAAGAAAGGATGAAAACTGATAATATATGAGCCCAGGTCAACCAAGAACAAAATAGCATTATTTTATGCAATGTATTTACGCAGTTAGTTGTAATGTCTAACAGTTTCTCTGCTTACAATCCACTATTGTTTCTCCCACACACTACATTTACTTGATAAAGTGAAGATGACTTTCTTAATTTGAATTTAATGGTATAGTAGAAGTTGTTCACCGCAAATGTATAAGCTAAACTGTGATTGTGAGCACTCAGCTATGAGCCTCTAGGTTCCACAGACACAGTTCAGTCTAAAAATACGCTGCTGAGAAAATCTGATATTGGGGGAGGGGTTGGGGCAAGGTTAATTATCAGAAAACTAATTTACCTGATACAGATCCCAGCATGACCTCAGTAACACCAGTGCCAGAACAAGGAAAATGTTTAAGAAGGAGATTAAGACTCTTAAAAAAAACAACCTTAAATCTACAATACAACAGAAAAGAGTGTATAATACATATATACATACGTATATAAAGTATACATATTTTTAAATTATTTTCCTAGAATCAAATATGTTATCTTTTACATCTGTAATACTGCATACCTCTTCTAAAATGTAGTTGCGAATTACTTCACTGTCCTTTTTAAACAGCTTGACCTTCCTGTTTTCTCATAGCTATTATGTCAGGCACATACAAGAAGTCATGTCTAACATCTTAGTGCCCATCCTCAATTTTCTTCCTATTCACTTGCTTCATAGGAGATAAGAGACAAATTTCAGCCTCACTACAGCTTGTATTCTGATAGAAACTGTTAGAGAAATGGGAAAAACATAAATGTGTACAGTTAAGATAGGACTGCAATGATTCCTGAGCAAAAACTAAAACATGATGCTAATGACCCAAATTCTTGTGTATTATGTGACACAAGTATAAAGGCTACTCCAAGTGTAACGCCTTCTTATTATGTTGACATACAATGTCAGATGCAGTAGATATTGAACTTTCATGTCAATATATCATTAGATTTTGTTGCCAGATGGCAGCAGAGGGGCAGTCTGACAAATGACATCTGACATGAAAATGCACATGAAGAAAAAGTGTGTAAATGAATTCATCCAGGTGGAAAAAATTGAACCCACTGAAATTCTCTGATGCTTATTGAATGTTTATGGAGAGTAAACAGTGGATATTAGCGCAGCCAGGTGCTAGGTGCTGCATTTCAGTGGTGGTAACAGTAATGTGAAAGACAAGTCACATTCCAGATGTTCATGAAGTTTTTCTAAGAGCTCAGCATGCAGTCTCTTGCTCATTGCTTGTGAAAATGTAGAGATAATGGCAACGACTATATTGAAAAGTAGTGTTTTGTATCTGAGAATTTTATCTAATAGTGTTATTGTGCTCTTTGTCATAGTTTCCATGAAAAACAAAATAGGAGGCATTTCTTTCAGAGTGACATATACATATTCTATATACTTACATCTATACATGTATCAATGCAGTGAATACAATATATTAGCTTCCTGACTTTTAAGTACATAACTGTACAATCTTAATGTCTTATTAAACTGTTTTATTGCAATTACTGCATCATCTTGTGTCCAAATATGGCACTGTATTACATGTTCAGTCTATAGACTCAATAAACTCACCTTTGACTTGCTTTCCTTCAGTCAGTCTCATTAGATTTCATTTTGGAAGGCATCCATCTAGCTTACCGGTGTTCGTATTTTAGCAGTGAGGTGCATTACTCAGCTTAGTGGACAGTGGACTTTGCAAAATCGGTGATCATGAAGTTCAGCATCAGCAATTCCTAATCATATTTTCTTCATAATCCCAGTGGTAAGGTAAGGACAAGCTAATGCCTTTTATTGACTAAAAATAATGTTATTTAATATTTTACACTGTGAAGACAACTGGTGGTATTTAGTTTCTATTCAGCACAGTTAGAAACTAGTCATTATGTAGTACTTAAAAGCACACATGGAACACTCCACATCTGTTGATTTTAAATTTTTTCAAGTCATTTATGTATATGTATAATCATATAGGGCCATGTTTTAACAAGATCACCCTTTCCTTGCAGACAAAACTCCTAGCAAATACTACAGTTTTATCTGAAATTGAGCAAATCCATTTACAAGGAGATAATTCTGAGATTATATTAAAAACTCTGGAAGAATGCATTCCTTGAATGTAGTCCAGGTCTGATCAAAACACTCAAAATTACTAGATTCCAAAGGAAAACAAAATGAAGATAAATAGAAGTCTCTTGCTTACAGCATTTCTTCCAGTTTGATAAATAATCAAAGTTCAAAGTGGCTTGAAAAAATATCAGTTCTGTCTTTGGAAGTCACTGAAAGTGTTCATGAACAAATAAGTTCCGGAAATAACATGTTAATACTGCTACGAGATTAGTGAGTCAATGACCAATATGCTGTCTGTACATAAAATACTGATTACTTATCAATAATGAGTTCTGTTCTATTTCTGACTGTTTATTGGAATAGTTTTAAATGCCCAGATGCAATCGGGAAAGAGGATTTTCAACTTTTTTAAACAGGCAGTAGTAAATGCTGAGTGCAAATGAGAGAAATCTTAAATGTGAAGTTAAAAAAGCAATAAAATAGAATGTGGCAGTGTTTGATTAAGAAATTAAGTTCTTTTTCATCTAATGTTTACAGGAATTAATTGGCAAGTTTATACTGTCAGTATCTTATATACTCAGCTAAATTAATAGGTAAGTTAGTCTTCCAGCCATAAGTAGCAAAAGAGCAATTAAGATTTGTCATGATCCTCATCTGTTACTCAAGTAACAAAAGGAACTTAAATTTGTTTCCATCCAAATCCTTCTACTCACAGAAACTCAGTAAGAAAAGGATATAGCAGAATGTAAATTTTCCAGTGAAGTCAGCAAAACTAAATAATGAAAGTAGCACAATAAGATGTTTTCTTCCAATACATTTATTTAACTCCTAGAGAGCTGTTAAAGAATATTAAGAGTGGAGCCATCCCCTCCAGTGGCAGTACAGCAGCCCCGGACCAGGGCACACGTACATTTATACACACACACACAGGGCAATGACAGGGTGAGTTATTGACCATTAAATGCTGCTTTCAGCACCACCCAAAAGACTTCACGCACCACAGCAGTGCAGACAGCCCTGCCGTGTCCTTCCCTCAGGTGGAGAGGTCCCTGGTGAAGGCACAACTCACGCACAACTAGACTCTCCCACACATAGGTGTCCAAGCACTAGCACAACCCTTCTGCTAGCCTGGCACCTTACCCAAATTTCAACCCCCCTCCCCAACAAGGGGTTTGCAAGAGAATGCACACGCACACCCCATGCACACTAGGTGCAGATACAAGTACTGCCCCTGACAACAGACAGCATCAGACTCACAGTTGCAAACCACAGTCCTGTAGCAGCCATTGGCACTGAGCATTCATTGGCCTCACTCAGGTTTGTTCTTACACAACCTCTCTTAGATTTCATTGGTTAGGTTCGTCTCTGCATATTCTGCTTTATGACTTCTTTGATTGTTATGGCTTCTACTGTTAGAGAAAGACTCTTCTACATGCCCTTAAGAAAGGGGTTGGGAAACCTTGTGGAATTTTATTTCCTTCCTTCTACCATCATCTTGAATCTAGGCTTCTACCCTACTTTCCGCTAATCAGAAGAGGGTAACTTGCTGTTGCCTCAAATTAACTTTTTTTTTTTGAGGGTAGTACAGTTGCTAAATGAGCTTTGACTTAATGATGAAACCAGAGGTTAGCCAGATTTTTTGTTGTCTTTTAAAAAAAAAATCCCAGTTCTTCATAGTGAACTAAAAATGATCCTCATCCATATGGTAGAAACATATGTAAGGAAAAAAAAGAGTTAATTGGTTTTTCAGGGATGTCATTCTTTACTTTAAATCCACAATCATTTTAAAGTTTTGGCCAAGTGAACTGCACATAGTGAATGTAACTCCATGGAGTATATTCTCAGTTTTCACATCCTGCAGCCATTAAAGCTCACTTTGAAAGTGAGTAAATAACACATTATTTCTCATCTGTTACTATTTCTGGAGCATTTACTGGTAGTGGGAGAGATGAAGCATTTAAATGTTTTTCTGAAGCTCTAATAACCAGATGATAATCACTCTGAAGCATAATATTAATGTTTAAAAAGCAGAGAGCAGTTTGTGCTGTCACACGAAAGTTCTTAGCATTGCAGCTGCTCTATACAATGCCGTGCACTTCGTTTGCTTTGTTCTTAAGAAGATATTTTTCTTATTTTTTTCTTCTTTTTGCCTAGTTGCTTTACTGCAACTCTTTCTAATGTGTTTATTTCAGTTTGTACAATGCAATTTCTATATGACTCCGCTTTTGATAGCGATATGAGTCATTGATAATGATAGGTGAGGGACTAGTCCTTTGAATGCACTCTCCTTTTTCTAAAACTGTGGAGGAGTTAAATCTGGTTGTTATTTTCTTAAAACCATTTGTTCAGAAAAAGACTATTAAAAGCTATTTTTTATAAACATTTTACAACTTTTTTGTAGAATAACTTACAGAATGTATGTTAAAAGAAACAACATTATAGAGATATTTTGATAGGCATTTTTGACCACTGGAGAGCAGAGGGTAAATAGAGAGGACCATAAAAATCAACTATTTCCAATCCCCCTGCCATGGGCAGGGTTGCCATCCACTAGATTAGGCTGCCCAGGACCTCATCCTATCTTGACTTGAACACCTCCAAGACATTCTCTTCTGATTTATTTACTTTAATTTTACTATAAACAAAAGCTTGTTACAGCATTTCCAATGTTATTAATGTTCATTGTTTACCATAAATATTTAACACAATATTAAATATCATCACATTAGCATTGAAAACAATCAGAATTACTGTATTCAAATTGCAGTTAAAGTCAATTTGTCACAGTCACTGTATGAAATATAGCCAAAGAATGAAATCAGCCTGCTAGTACCTGTAGGGTAAATAACCCCCAAGAATGGAACTCAATGAAAATAGCATGGAAGATGGTATACTTCAGTAGACCTATATAGATCGTATACAGACAAAGGGCAAAAGAGAGTGGCTCACCTTTATGATGGTAGAGGTTTGCCATTGACTCCACGCAGGAGGGACCTCCAAGAAGAGATCCTTCCCTGGTGGTGGTCAGCCCTTAAATGGGGTCTGGGGAGAGGTGGAGCCAGGCTCCAACCCTTCCAATCACACAGGAATATCACCTTCACCTGTCCCCCTGTGGCTGACTCAGTGCTCACCTCAGGTGACCAATCAGTGGTTCAGGCCGTGATTCAACAGTTCCCATACAGTACCAAAAATGGTGAGCACACTGCAATTACAGAACCAGTCTAGCTGTCTTTGAGTTGACATTATAATTCTTCTTAAACAGTTCCAGAACCCAGCAGAATAGCTCAGATATGTCTATACTGCTTCCTCCTTTAAAGGACCATTCTGTTATCACAAGGTTGAACCCAGTCTTGATCTCCATATCAATATTGTACTGCTCTAAGTATAGGGTACTAAAATAACTTTTCCCGTGCATTTCAGTCACCAGATAATTCAGAATATTTTGGACCAGCAGGATTTAATAACTTGCTCTCTCTACAATGCAAAGTAGCTTGAAGGGCTTTCAGGCCCAAATTTATACAGATAAATAGACAAGTATATTATTATAGCTATGTGACAAAGCTAATCCACAGTAAACTCAATATCTTCTGTGAAACAGTTCATTAGGTATACCTAAAAAAAGTAATTTACTTATGATTATATTAAGGTTAGAATAAAGAGGTCATCTACTTTTTCAGGTCGAAGGGATTAACAGCAATAACAGCTAAACAGTTAAATTAAATAAAATTTTATAGCAGTTACTATGTTGTAATGTATAGAAATTTATCATCTTCTTTCATGTATTGCATGGTGCAGGGAATTAAGACCTATGACTTCCACAAGACGCACAGGAGGCTTAAAACATGTAGATGAGATTTCAGATATATGATCAAACTCTCCTTTACATGATATCACTCATTTCAGCTTGAATGTAAAACTAATACAGGAAGAAATAGGCCCAGCTTCTGTCCATCTGTTTGATAGGAATCTTCTATATTCAGAGCTGATAATAGACTGAAATGTTTGTCTTGATAGTCCTGAATTGAGGGCATGCAGTGAGAAATTTCTTCACTCTTTCCATCCATAATATAACAAAAACAGGCTGGCCTCCTCTGAGCTGAATGATACAGCAATAACAAAAATTATCTTTTCTCTAGTTTTAGACTGATAAAACATACATTCATAGACAGTGGAAAATAATGAACAATTTGAATCCTTTATCACTATGACTTTTAGCAAAGCTTAACATGCTGGTACAATTGTCACAATTTATCTGGTCATTTGCTGATAAAGTCCAGCTAAGTGTGCCTAAGCACAGAAATTTTCAGTGGTTCTGTGTTGCTAAAATTAATAGCTTTCTAATTATATGTTTGCTCAATCTGTGTTACAATTTGTAAAAGCATCCTGATTATATGTATTTTGTGGATCATGATGGTTTGTTGAGCAAATCCTGGACTTAGTGGTCTTGCTCATAATGCCTCTACTATTGAAGACATAAAAGAAAATTATCACAGCTACATTCAGTTATGATGTATAGTACAGGTTTATGTAATCATGGATGTTAAGTATTAACTTGTATTCCTGTCTACTTCCACTACTTGTAATTTTAAAGAATCATTAAAAACATATGGGCTACAGGTAGACTTGGCATTGAGAGTGCTGATGTCTGGTGGACAAATCAGTGAAGCTTCTTATACTTTAGGAAAAGCCTCATTACACAATTCAAGTTATTTCTTGCAATCTATTTATTAAGTTAGCTTTTGTTGTGGTTTTGTAGTTTTGATACCGGTATTCCACATCAGAACATCATGCAGGGAGCTAAGGAGTT
>VXAB01006857.1:0-28158 GCA_013399175.1 Odontophorus gujanensis | reverse complement strand
AGCTTTTCACTGTGACGTGAATTTAGAAGACATTTTGACCTCTTCTGAGAAAACTGGGATACTTTGGCATGAAAAAACACATGGGCAATGTAGTGTTAAAAAGCCACAGATTCAATATAATTACGACAGAAACAAGTTCATTGCTCCTGTGAATTTCTGACGTAACTAACTCTAAACATCAGAATCTTGCTGGTATTTTTAAAGCACTGGTGCTAAAAATTACTGAATAGGGATTTTTTACAGTGCTGTAAGTGAAGACTAAAATCTTCAAATATCAAGATTATTGTTTATATTCTTACCAGTCACGTTTGCATTCCGGGTCATGCATGGGCTAAATCTATTCTTCACACAGCAGGAGCTATACATAATAAAGTATGCACATATTTTTACGCTTACTCATTTGCAAAAACAGAGATCCCCATTTGCATCCTTGTTTTATATTTGGTCCCAGAACCACAACTGCATTTCAGTTTTCTAAATTTCAGGCATTAACTTATTTTCAGTTGCCAATCATAGGGAATTAAAGAAAAAACACACAACAGTAACCAAAACTGTACAATGACAACAATTTCTTTAAGCTCATATAATCTAAAAATGTGCATACAATTTCCAGTCAACTTCTACCCCAAAGCAAACTTTCATGGACAAATGACACTTCCCTAAAATACTAGGATTATAATAGCATCAGTGAAATGTTTCTAAGTACAACTATACAAAGAGTGATAAATTTCAATAAAGTTTTGACTATTTCAGCATGAAATAAATGCTACAGCTGTCAAATTTGAAAATATCAATTCAGATTACTATGAATTGACATACAGTTCTCAAATACTGTTTAAAACTGCAAACTCCTCTTCTTAATTGTGATAATTCAAAACAAATATGTTGTTTTTTTCTTGTAAGATATAGTGCAGATATGGAGTTCTTAAAGTGCTGTCTCAAAAATGTGAGCTAAGTCTGCTGAGTGCAACTTTCTTATATCTAACATATTTGCTTGAGAATCTGAAGATTACAAGCTTAACATTTCTGCATCAAATTCACTCAGAGGAATCATTATCAGGGGAATACATTATTGACCAAGGCCTAACATTTTGTATTTTAAAAAGGAAATTACAATAAACACAAAATGTGGCAATTCAGAGATACACATTCATAAGTCTGTATTCACAAAACTGCAATGAATTTAATGACACATCTACCCTTATCTTGAGAACCTCCAGGGATAATAACCACCTCCCTAAGCAGCATATTCCAACATTTTATCATTCTTTCTGATAATAAGTTTTTCCTAATTTACAACCTGAACATATTCTGGCATGACTTGAAGGCATTACCTCTCGTTCTATCACTAGGCCAAACCCCATCTGACTGCAATCTCCTTTCAGAAGTTTGTAGAGTATGATAAGATATCGCCTCAGCCTCCTCTTCTCCAGGTCAAACAATCCCAGTTCTCTTAGTCACTCTTCATAAGACTGGTGCTCCAGAACCCTCAACAGCTTTGTTGCCCTTCTCTGGACATGATCCTGGCCCTTGATGTCTTTCTTGTAGCAAGGGGCCCAAAACAGAACACAATACACAAGGTGAGACCCCACCAAAGCTGAGTATGGAAGGATAATCACTTCCCTGGTTCTGCTGGCTACAATATTTCTGATACAAGTCAGGATGCCATTGGCCTTCTTGGTCATCTGGAAATGCTGCTGGCTCATGTTCAGATGGCTGCCAACTAATACCCCTGGATCTATGATTATATGATTCTACAATTCCATGATTTTCCTGTTACATTTATGAGTGGCATGAAAAAAGGGAGATAGAACCACTGTTATTAGTCCTGTTGTCATATATGTCATGAGGACAGACAAAGAAAGACATTCAGTTCAAAGTTAACATACTCTAGGATGATACATTCTATTCTGGAATACCTTCAAGCTCAAAAAAAAAAAAAAAAGTGCTGAAAATTTGTAGAACTCAAGAAGTCAGAAGATGAGAAACATAGCCATGCACTACATATTTGTGTGTAGATGTATTTTAGGGGAAGAGTTGATGAAAGAAGAGAGAACTGATTTGCTCAGTCCTCACAGCTTATGTTTTTGGGAGTGTTCAGAACATCTGAACAGATGTCCATACAATTGGGCTGCAAATAAAATAAGAGATACAATAGAAAATAATCAATACAATAGAAAATAATCAATACAATAATAATACCATAAACAGAAGAGTAAGCCAGTTAGATTCAACAGAAAAGGTAGCAGAATTCAGTTTATAAATGTAGTGCTAGAAGCAATACTACTGCTAGTATTTATATAACGTTACTATAATAAAAATAAGTAAATTATTAGCATAACTTTAGGAATTTGTTCTTTCTGGTTTATGGGCAAACACTGAAAAAATCCTGAACAGCACCTAAGCACTTTCATTGTCTGTGAAATAAAATAGTTAAAAGAATTTTTACCCAATAAAAACTTAATATTTATTAACTTGGATGTTGACTATCTGAAAGTGTGACACTTCAAAAATTTTTTATTCCAAGTGATAATAAAGACGCTTTCATTTCATGCCCATTTTACTTCCGAAAGGACCTATTGATTAGGTCGTTGTCACCACACACAGAAACACTGACATAATAAACAAGAATAAGGAGAAAAAAAAAAAAAAAAAAAGGGAAAGAAAGAGGGAACAGATAGCTTGTAGCATTCTTGATACTTCATGCTAAAAGAGCACTTACCTTCCTGAAGAGGCATGAACTACTATTTCACTGGGTAACTGTAGGAAGGAAATTGTATCCTGATATTGAAAATTTTATTTTCTTTTTGGTTTGAAAATTACCAAAAGAACAGGCATAGGTGAATTTTTAGAATCAAAGGAATGGAGCCTTACAGGTTCAGTAATATTTATATGCTCTACTACTGCAGAAGAGAGGGAGAAAAAATAGTGTATAATCAGTACAAGTCCGTACATTTCTAGGAGTATTTCTGCAGCATAATCCATGACAAATTCTTTAGCTGTTCTTAAGTCATATTTAATCCTTTTACAGTTTCATGCTATTTTTAACCAAATAATCCTAAATTAAGAAACAAATGTAGTGAACTAATTAATTACATAGTTAAGTGGCTTTAAAGCGTAATAAAAATGAGATTAGTTTTTATGTCAAAATATATATCAATTTGGAATACCTTTCTTTTTTTTCTTGAGCGTAATTAATGTTAAACATTAGATCTTTTCAGTGTTAAACTTATCTTATGAACATCCACATACTGAAGAGGAAAAAAAAAAAAATAAGGAGAGCAGTTATTTGCTTCTACAATCACAGTTCAGAATAAGTTGGTTTGGGGACAGAAAATGGGAGATGGAGAAGGAAAGCTATGTCCTGAATGAATTAAAATGAGTAAAAAAGAATGAAAGCTGAAGATGTAGAAAGTGAAAGGAACAGCATATAATGAGATAAAAAGGAAAGTAACAGACAGGAATACTCAGTACAGAAAAGCTTTAGGAGGAGATGAAGGTGAGATACTGCATTTCTACTATTATTTCCACTACTGCTGAATTAGATAACTCTGTATACTACATGGTACATGTTATATGGGATACAGATTTACATCCATAATTTCTCTGAATGTAAAAAAGATGATGAACGTAACTGAGGTTTGAAGATAAACTGTTTGAGACATTTACAAGCCTGTTAGAATATCTGACCTTTGTTCTTATCCATCTTCTCTGCTACTTAAGTCTTAAAAGAAAACTTGGGTTGAAGGAACACCTACTCAGGTTTCCTTTTCTCCTGTTATCACATTTTGACACTACCAGATTTCTGTACTTTTTTTCAGTCTGTATCTTGATCTTTACTTCATTTCACTCTTCAGGGAAAATACTTAAAAATGCTTTGAGTCAGTGGCTGAAAGGGGAGATAACTGAGATGTTTAAATCCTCTTTCCTACAACAACAAATTAATGCAAAATAAATAAATAAATAAATAAAATTCTTGCATTAGGCAAATATATTACCTAAAAATTTATCAAGCAGTGGTGGGTCCATGTTTGGGTTTCTGGTTTGTTTGTTTGTTTGTTTGTTTGTTTGTTTGTTTGTTTGTTTGTTTGTTTTTTCTCTCAAATTCCATTAGACAGCATCTTTCTTCAGTAAAGTGCATTTTTAACTTTTGTTGTTTCACTACATTGTATTACCTGTGGAGATTTTTTTTTTTTGTAAGATTTCATAGCAGGAATCTAAGGGAAAGTATTTGAATGACGACAATATGACTGACTGCTTCAGGGAAAAAAAAAAAAAAAAAAGACTGTTCAAAAGAGTTTAAGATATGCTCAAGAAAGTCAAAGGAGTGGTCTAGTTGCACCCTGTTCTGTCTCCAGCAGTGGTTGTAGGAGACACCATTAAGTATGAAAGGCTGCTTACTTCCTGCAGTCTGCTCTTATACCCTTTCAGTATCTATAACTGTAACAATATTAGTAGAAAGCATATTCCCGCATAGTCCTTTTAATGCCAATTTACAGATGCTTATTCCATTGATTCATCTAATGCCTTTATGAGCTGCTGATAATATCTACTTCCCATGCCTCCTGTGTGACCTACTTCACAAATTTAAGTTTGTTTAGCTTGTTAAAAAAAAAATCTTTAATTTGTTCTAAACTGATCTCCAAGTAATCTTATTGAACACTAGCTAGTTCTTTGGAGGTTTTTGGTGAACAGCTGTATCTTGCACATTGGATGAATATCGTTGTCAATCACAAATCACATACAGTGAGGAAAATCTTTTGGTTCAGTTAGTTTTTAAAGGAAGGAGACTAGTGAGAGTATGTAAACTAAGCTCTGATTGTTATCAGCAGTTACAAGTTCCAACATATTAACCCTGTGTCAGGTATAGGTTTCATATTCAAATAAGGAAAAATAACTTCAAGAATAATTTGATCAGATTTTGCATATTGTCATAGGGATATTTGAATTTTCCTGTTGATTTTGGGGTTCATTTTACTGCTCCTTGTTTCTGTTAAGTCAGAACATCGACATACAGTTGAGACAAAATAGATACCATGAAAGAGGGGAAGAATATGAATTGCTGCCTTACAGTGAAACAGCAAAATTCTCTTTGGTAAGAACAGCCAAAGATGAATGCAGCTTCTAGGTGTTTCTTTGTGTGTGTGTGTTTTTTTTCGTTTCTTTGTTTTTATTTTTTTAATACTTTTTAATATTAGTTATGTAAATATATTTCTGAGCAGATTCCGTTATTTTATCATTAATTTCCATGTATTCCTTGCTCCTTGATTTCCGTAAGGTCTACTTTGTAAAGGTTGCCTTTCATTCTTTGACTTTGCTGCATCTTCTACTGTCTGACGTTTGTATCAGACATATTTCTTACAAAACACACGTGGCAGAGTGAGCTGCTACAGAAAGGATAAGCCAACACAGTTAATTTTTAGATTAAAATATTGGGAAGTTAGCAAAAAAGATGTTATTGATGTAGTTATGTAACCTGCAATATGTTTGTTGAAAGTCACTCTCTTTATTAGTACTCTTATTAACAATTTCATGAAATACATCATGTGTTGAATGCCTCTGAGATAGCTCAGGATCTCTCAGAATTTTTTTATATTTTTGACCTCAGGAGTAATGAGTCTAGGTCAAATGGCAAAACTGGAGCTTCTTCTGCTTCTGTATTTAAAACTAAGAAATCATTGCCCAGTAATGTTAACTACAGCGCTCACACAGCATTTTTGTGAATGTTAACTCTAGCAAAAAGGGGTTTCTTTTTTTCCTTTTAGTGTACAAAAATGGATTAAATTCAGTTTCTATTAAAAGCTGTCAGACATGAAGTACAAATTTTCAAGACTTGATATTGAGCCATGTAGCTCATCACTTTGTCACTGACATTACTCATGTGAGAGAAAAATATCACAGCTAAATGGTAAACAGAAGTAGGTTTACCAGCATAGGAAAACATGCAGCAAATTGTGACAATATGCTGATAATGAAGTAATTTCAAGGTTAAATATTCCTCACTACGAATGTTCTGTTTATATAGTTTTAAGGAAGTTTTGCTTAGTGCTAGACTTTAAAATTAAAATAAATTATTATTTTTCACAAAAAAATAGGATAAGACTTCATGGGTATTCACTTACTTCAAAAGGGGGCACAAATGGTGCATAAGGTGTTCAGCATAGATGTATGCATTTAATTACAGCTATCCTTTTTTTTTTTGTAAGGCAAATCACACATTTCTTAACTTCATTTATCTTTTGATTATATGTATTAGAAATGTCAGACAAATACAAATAAAGTTTGCACTAGAGGAACTCAAATTGTTTTTAATTTTTAACACTGATATGCAGAACAAAACTTGCACAGATCTTTGTACTGGAAGACCAGTTGATCTGCTCCTTCTAACAATCAAAATGTCAGGTGAGCTTGGCAAGTTAACAATTCAGTATTCTGGTATTCGGTATTCATTTTCTGAGGAAAACTATGAAAAAGCTGATGTGTGGTTTATTTAATAAATAATTACATAATAATTAACAGAAACTAAAATTGACTTCATTTTGCAGAAAAAGATTTCTTAAATTGATCGCATTCTCTCTTGACATTATAAATTTGATTTTCAAATTCATCTGTCTAAAATGAAATAAGCAAAATGGAGTTAAAATATTTAATGCATTAATTTGATAACAATGCCACATTGTGATTTGAAATATCAGAAATGTCATTAGGAAATTATCAACAAATTATTATAATTTGGTTTCAGGAAAATGATGAAAAAAAAACCAAAACAACAGAATTTACCTCCTTACTTGATTATATTTGAAATATTTGGATGAATTTACTGATCTACAACATCTGAAATTTAAGCCACATCTTTTGCAAGAGGAGGAAGATCATGGCAATCTAAGATATCTCTGCACTCATCCTCTCCTGTAGTTAACAGGCTGTTCTTTGAGACTGAAAAAAGATAAGGCGGACATTTTCATTTCAGATGATATGTCTCAGTCTGAGATGTGAATACAAGGAACCAGTGGAAACTGTTCTGCAAGACCTTGCAATAGGCTGCTGAGTTGTACTAAGGTTTTTGCAAAGCTTTTCAAGCTTTCTAGGTTAGGTTGTGCTGCCTTTTCATTAATGCTGCTCTACTATGTCAGTGATGAGCTTTGTCATCCTACACCTACAGAAAGATTTAGCAACAGAAAAATAGTCAGTTGCCAAGCAGCTGCCCTTGATACATATACTACTTGTTTCATAACTTACAGATTTTCCTCCCTGTCCATGTCAAGAATACCATGAAAACTGAATCACAATTAATGGTAAAAGTTTCTGCATTTCCCTGAAAGATACTGTTATTGCTAAGTCTGTTCTGACAGCCAATACGTGGATAGACTACGAAGATGGAGAACAAAAAAAAATAATTTGTAATTTTTTTTTAGCATTCATGACTCATTAGTAAACAGCAGAATTTTCATACAAGGAAAATAAAATCCAGTTTTCACTCCAACATGGAGTGAAAGTGGAAAAGGTTTCATATTGTTAACTTTCAGATTTTGAAAACTCAAGCTTGTCCAAGATTACTCAAAAGGTTGTTCTGGTGACTCAACAAGCCTGTCTTTACTCTCCTACTCAAATAAGACACTGCTATAGTAGCTCTGTTAGTATTTCCAGCTCTTAGCTTCTTTGAAATCTTTGCTTTCATGCCTACCATAACGTAACTGTGGTGCTGGCTTTCACTATCTTCTGTCCCTTCTATCCACTGTGTCAGTGTGCTTCCCCACCCAGCTTCCTCATTCAGCCCAGCCTTACGCAAAGCCATGCTCAGACACATAGTGAGCATAGTACTGATGACTCTGTGGACCTCACTAAAGCAGATAGTGATCACTAATCAATCTAAAACTGGATTCAGAAAGAACTGAAGGCAGACAACATGTTCAACAGCCAAAATAAGACTGAGTCAACCATCTTACCTCATAAACAGTTGCTACCCAAGAGCCCCTTGAGCCCTCCTGCATAGCAGCTAGCTGCATAACACGACCTCTCTTTAAGTAGGGATACCTCTCAATGTTATTATGTCTACTGCACAGATCACCTTGCCAATATTGATCATCAGTAAGTGACTGATTGTTTAAGCTTTGATATTGCTAGTATTGTATCTTTTAGATAGATAGTGTACACATAATACCTTCAACATAAACCATTGAACAAGTATGGGACCAGGAGTGGATCCAGCCACAGCTAGGCTCCTTACCTCTGTGTTTCAGTGAGTTCAGAAAGCAAGGGGGTAAACTCTGACCCTCACAACTCAGCAGAAGCATCTCCCGGATGAATGTATTTAACCCTACACTCTGTACAGAAAATCCAGTAATCTCAAATCTTATTAAACTGCTTTTTTATTCACAGTTAACCTTTGCTAAGTTACTATACTATATCAGATGTATTGTTGCTCTCTTACAAATGTTATTTCTGTCTGCTATCCATACAATGAGCACCACACAGAAGCTTTATATCACCAGCCTCTTTGCCTGAGAGATACATGGGTTGTGCAACTAAATATTATTTTAAATTATTTCCTCTGGTGCAAATAGAGGTCTGTATAAACTCCTCCACAAAGTTAATGTATATATAACAAAATCTGTAACATTCTGAGTGGTTTGCTGTTGGTCATTGCACATTTGTCCAAATACCAACTTTGACAGAATTCTTAAAGCAGATTTCAGTCTCAAACAAGTCAACAAGGCTCTGTTTCTATCCAAATAGAAAAATAAGCTTTATACGCCAGGAAAACTGACCAGCTCCTTGAAGGAAGGCATCGTGTAGAGGACTATGACATTTTAGTTACAATGAGTGTCACCATATGCCAAGAATCAGTATCTGTCTTTATTTCATATAAAGCCTAACACTGTGTCTTTGTTAATCATTCTTGTGATTACTCATAAGGAGAAATTCATTTTTTAATTTTTTTTATTTTAAAATTATTTTTAATATTCTAATATTTAATTATTGTTATTATTTGGTAAGGGTTAGACCCTTGGATAGGACCAAAAAAAATTTAATTTTTAGTAATTATTATTACTATTATAAAACGTGTCTTGTAAAAGAATAGAATGTTGAGATATATTATATATCCTTCAGAGAGAAGTATAATATGAAAATAGTTTCAGCTGAAGCTGGTGTATGTTATCTGGGATTTTTATATTGAAGGTAGGTTTTTATTCCATAAATGTTTTACTTTTTAAAGGAATAAGTGAAATAAATCTCAGTAATATTTGGTTTTGAAATACTGTCAGTTTTCCACTGTTCTTCTGAAAATGTCATTATAATGTAGGAAGCAGCTGAAATACGGACTACCATAAACTTAAAAAAATAGTGATCAGTACTTCAGTTAATCATGACTGATTTCATTCCTTTGTTGGACTGCTTCCAAAATTAGAGAACAGTAAAAGCACTAGAGACTTGACCAATGACGCATCTTCCTGAACTGTATATTTCCTCCATGAGAAACACACATCGCTACTGTCAACTGAAATTGCAGCAGCAGTAGTATGAAGTCCAGGAATAACAATCTGACGAAGAGCAGAAAAAACACCAACATACTGTATCTTAAAATGTGATTTAAAATTGTCTTCAGATGTCAGTGTAAATTCTCTTGAAGACAAAATTATTAGGCCAGTCAGGTACTAGCTGATGATGCTTCAGATTGTACATGCTTTGCATTTCACAATACTAAATGTAATTATCAGTTAGCTGGTGTGGAAGTATTCTGTTATACTGCAGATGAATCGTGTACAAATTAAAAACCAAAATCTCTCTTTTCCAAAGGAACAAAAAATCTGCTAGCTCCATTTCAGTTAAATTCTAAGTCAAAGAATGGCAAATATAATTAGTTTATGTCCTGTTATGACGAACTCTGGCACAGTTGCACAGTTGTGCTCAGCTGAACAGCATTTTTCAAAGCAATAGAAATAAACATTTCAAGCATTTCCACCTGCAATGTGATCAGATCTAACCCTGATAACTGCTTCTCATCCATACAGTACCTAGGGGCAGCCTGTAGCTGGTCCATCTGGGCATGGTCAATTGTACATTAACCTCTGAATGTTTGTCTATATGAACTTAAAAATATTCTACTTAGCATGCTCGGGTGGCTAGAGACAGGCTTTGGGAATGGAAGATTATACTGAACAAGAGGTTAATCTTGGGGCTTTGGGATGTTTTTAATGTAAAATATATAGATACAATCTGCATTTGTGTTCTTTTTTATTGTATATTTTTGTACATTAATCTACTTCTTTTTTGCTGCACTACAATGAACAAAAGTTTCTAAAGAGTTCTACCTTCTGCTCTCTCCACATGTTCACTTCAGTGAATTTTATCACACTTGAATTCACCTAGTTACAGATATGTCCCTATTTTCATGTACAATTTTTGTTTCCATCTCGAAGGATGATACAATATCATCTTTAAACCTCTGTATTTCAAGACAGATTGTTTTTTCTTTAAGTCTTGCAATTTATATCTCTCTGTAGACTCAGGGAGTTGTTCCTTTTTCTTGCATTTGAGGGTTTATCTTTCAGACATGTAAAAGTAAGCAGCTTTTCTTAGTGAACACTTGCTTTTTTCCACTCTGACACAGATTATATTTTATCAGTTACTTCTTTCACAATTTAAAATAACTGGCAGCAAAAAGTGATCATTCTGGTCCTAAACAACTTTCTCAAGCATCATTCTGAATGCCTCTGATAGGTATTTAATCTCAAAGAGAATCTTAAATCAGAGTGGTATGCATTGTGGTGTGTGGTTATCATCAATGTCTAGCCAATCAAATAATTCTGGAATATTTAATGTGCAAAAAACCTTCCTTTTAAGCTTGGAATGGAAAAGGATAACATAAAAATACCAAAGTGGTTTATTTGTTCTAATATCAAATTAGATTTAGAAACAGATTTGGTTAGAATTTGAAAGTTTACATAACATGTTCAGAAGTTAGGTCATTTTTTCACTATTTAATAGTACATTTCTGAGGTAGATCTTTATATATGGATGCCTAGATGACACTTCTGTTAGATTGGCTCTTTGCAAGCTTCTTTTAAACATAAATGACTTTTCTTGAATATTTTATGTTTTCAGTATCAATCATATAAAAAATGATACATTTTTATATTTCTGATAAATTTTAGGCAGAAAAAGTCATTCTTTGTAAATAGCTAACAGATATTCCGTGAATTGTATTAGAAATATGGCAATGCCATGTTATTCATGTTAAACAGTGGTAAAAGAAAAAACAGTGAACAAATGCAAATTCAGCATAAGTGAGATTAAGATCAGCTACATTGCACCTTTAATGAAAATTAATCTTATTAAAAAGTCATTACTGCATTACCTTTGTGACCTTAACAAGTAGTTTGTACTGAAGTAACACATATAATATTTTGTTTTAAATGGCACTGCAGAGAACTTAAAAAACTTTGTCAACTTAGTGCATGTGTATTGTGTTCCAACCTGTAAAAAACAACTACTGTCATACTATTTCAGTCCTAAAAATGGTACAGCCTGCACAAGAACAAAGCAAATCTCAAAAACCAAAAGGAGCCAGAAGAGGGGGAAAATATCCCCACAGAATGTTGCATTGATAATAATCAGTTATACGTAAAATGATACAGTGAATTAATTATAATACATTATTTTACTTCATGTATATTTCTGGAAACAGATCCTTAGAAACTATATATATACTTGTTTCTTATCTATCTATCTATCTATTTATTTATTTATTCAAAAATGGTACTGGTAAGAATTGTAGTTGAAAATTTTAATTTCCAAAATTAAATAATATTGCTTATTGTTGTTCCATACCTTTATAACTATGCAGGGAAATTAAAGAATGTCATCGGATTTGCAGATCTCTTGATTTAATCTTCAACAGAAATTTGCAGTCTCGACATGTAGAACACGGTAAAAGTTTAAAGTCTAAACTTGTATTACTGGATCAATCTACATGTTGGAATGCAAATTTTATTTCATCTTTACTGTATCCGAATCCCCAGAATAATAAATATTTCTAGTGATGTATAATGTCAGAGCAATAAACAAATAAACTGTATCAGACTTACAGAAAATAATCCTAGTAGCTCAAAAATGCTAAGGTGAGCAAAAGGAGAAAGTAATTTCAATCTAATGCTGATTTTCATTCACACAGTTAATAGCGTATTCCCACTTGTTTTGGGAATGCCATCCAAAGCAATGGTTGTAATTAGTGAACTAGCCACACAGCACTCACTTTTGATTATAAATACAGGAAAAATACCTATTTTTTTAGCTCTTCTTGGGACAGAGATCATTCCTCATGGGCACTCAGGAATCTCCTATGGCTGCACATGCACATCAGAGCAAGTAATAGGAGTTAGCATTAGTCTTTGTAAAATTCGCATTCCTGAACACAAAATGTTCAACAGGAGTAAAGTGATTTTCTACTTTTCTTCTTTTAAGGCTTTGTTAAAGTTTTTTATGTTGCACATATTAAAAGAGAAGCATCAGGGTCTATATACCAGAAAGCCTCCCCTATCTATTCTTAGACTGAGAATATAAATAAAATAAATAGAATAAAAATGGGAAAATAAATTGAAAAGGTAGTGAAATAGCCTTCACAGACTCTTGAGCAGGATCTGTTGTGATAGGACGAGGAGAAATGGTTTCAAAGTAAAAGAAAGGAGATTTAGGATGGATATTAGGAAAACATTTTTTGCAAGTGAAGCACTGGAAGAGGTTTTCCAGAGAGGTAGTGAGTGCACTGTTCCTGGAGACTTTCAACATCAGGCTGGAAGGTGCTCTGAACAGCCTGATCTAGGTCTCTATGTCTTTGTTCATTGCAGGGGAGTTGGACTACACGACATTTAAAGATGTCTTCCAACTCAAACAATTCTATGATTCCATTCTGCTATGATTCTATGGAAGCAGTGTGAAAGGTACATGCAAGTCATGGAGGTGATCCAAGAAAACTAATAAGCTTCACCAAGGACAGATCATGCCTGATCAATTCAGTGGCCTTCTATGAAGGAGTGACTGGAACAGCTGATAAGGGAAGACTGACCACTATCATTTACATGGAATGCTGTAAGGCAGGCATGTCCAACCTCTGGCCTGCAGGTTGCATGTGGTCCAGAACAACTAGTAATAGCCTTGCATCCTGCCACTGTCATCATGGCAGTAACTCTTCCTCGGTGAGTTTCCTGGTCCAACCCCAGGTGCATGCCTACTACTCATCAATAACTAAAACATTGTTCCAAGACAATTCTTCACTCAGTGTGACCCTACCAAGCCAAACAGTTGAATCACCCATACAAGGCCTTTGACATAGTCCCACACAGCATCTTTATCTCTAAATTGGAAAAATATTGAGTGGATAAAAATATTGAGGTGGATAAAGAAGTGATTGGATAGCCAAAAACATATACAGACCATGTGTGTTCTTCTATCACATGTGGCTTCAGAGTTGGACTGCGTACTAAGGATGACTTTACTTCTGTTAGTATAATTCAGATTACATTGTTTCACCTTTTGTAGTGGTTCAAAGACAAATTAAATGGATGAAGCTTGAACCAGAACTGTATGTATGTCTGGAAATTAAATTTAAGAGGAGAATTAAAAATTGAGGACAAAACAGCACCTTGAAGATTTTTCTCTGTGATACTCAGGACATCTCCTATATTCCTCAGATACCCCAGTTAATCTGGTTAAACCAAGGAAACTGAGATATCACCTGCATTCCCCAGTTACCCAGAAAAAAAAAAAAGTGTAATTTCTAATTTGCCTCTATAAAAATAAATAAATAAATCTAGACTGAAAGATAGCCAACAGTGAAATTTAATAGATCACAACAAACAGCATAAGTATGTATTAGAATTCAAATTTAAAAGGTTAAGGGGTTAAATTCAATTTTTTACATGAAACTTAAGATGCTGCCTGAAGCAGTCTCTGTGAAAAGCTGACATTCTAGCTCTGTGAAGGCTAGGAAAATTCGTGTACTTATTCCTCATTTTTTCATACCCAATTTTCATCTGTGTTTCCTCAGTTTTACATCTTTGTCCCCTGTGTACCTGTAATAAATTCTTCAAGGTAACTGGTTTTCAGGTGAGTATACCAGGGCTCAGTTCATCTCAACTTAAAATAGATAGCTAAAATAGGCCAATTTAAATGGAAGGCTAAACTGCCAGCTCAGATGGGGATTTTTATACTGGAGGACAGTAGAGTTCAGTGAGGTGAATCCCACCTCTGGTGTACTATTTTGGGTTGTTCTGTAGCTTATAGAAATATAAAATTTCCAGTCTGCACGTGTATGAGCATGTGCACAGGAGAACTCATCAGTTTAATTGCCATTATTCTGTTGTTTCTCTAGCTACAAAGAGAGAAAAATATAAGATATTTTGAGAATGATATGAGGGAAAATGGGCACATATATAATCGGTGTAACAAAATCCCAACGTTTTAATAGTTTGAAACAAATTTTTTAGGAGTAAGACATTCTGGTGCTATTTATAAACAAGATACTTGAGATTTGTAACTAATTCCATATCTTAGACTGATTCTGATAAAAGACTCGCATGATTATGAGGAAAGCTTTTAGATTGCTTAGCTGATATTTATGTTAGCCTTTTCTTTTTTTGTATATATTTTTTGTTTTAGTATTGCTTTCAAAAGAGATAAAGGACTAAAAACTACCGAATGTAGCTCAATAAAAATGCATCTGAATAACAATAAAAAAATACATTCTATTCATATTTGTTATATATTGACTTACAATGTAAGCCAAATAGAAAATATGTTTTTATGTACAGTTTAGCAAGTAATTGGCTGGAAAGGTTTGAATTCCTGTTTATCATATTCAGAAATCAAGCTACAGCTTTTCTTTAATAGGAGAGCTAGCTTGGCAGTCAACCCCTACTACTGAAAATGCTGTAAAGAAAGCAGCACAAATCAG
Source organism: Odontophorus gujanensis (assembly GCA_013399175.1). Classification (NCBI taxonomy): domain Eukaryota; kingdom Metazoa; phylum Chordata; class Aves; order Galliformes; family Odontophoridae; genus Odontophorus; species Odontophorus gujanensis. The sequence continues at coordinate 13,205 of VXAB01006857.1, read as the reverse complement.
TAAGTTAGTTGCATTTTTAGACTAGGTTGCTATGTGAGTTAGGTTGATAATATATTGTGTGAATGCTTCTGGAAGTCAAAGAATGTAAATGTCTAATTACAGACATTTTTTAAAAAATATGTCTATCAGGAAAATAATTTCTACTGTACCTGTGCAGATTACCTGTAGAGATCATGATTTTTCTTATTTCAGTATTCTAATTCATCATAAATAACTTAACATTTTATAAAGGAGTAATTAATAGCTGCATAATTGTTTCAACATGTGCACTGTTTTTTTTTTTCATGAAAAGGAATACATAAACATAAAGAAAACATTTCTTACTGTATGAATATGCACTTAGAGATGATACAAATATACAGTGAAGAAAACAATTTAATTTAGACTGCATAATGAAGTACAAGATAAATCATCATACACAATTTTCTATCTGCAACAACATAGCAACAACACAGTTAAGGATTGGACAGGAAAGCTGCTTATCATAAGATCATCAGTTGCATTGTTTCTATACAGTTCATTAGATGCACTGAATTGCATGTTATTGTGAGCATTTTAACATTATTAATTAATCATTGTATAGAATGCATAAAATTTTGATATTAATTTAAACAAACTAGAAGTATTCCCCATGGATTTCAGCAGATAAAACAGTGCACTTTGATAAACAAAGTCATTAAGAAATTAAAAAAAAACAACCCTCTTCTTTATTATTAAAAGTTTCATTTTATATCATTCAATGTTTTAGCACTAACATATACCAGAGTTTGAGGACCTAGGTTAAATACCATCTAAAGAGTCATATGAATTTTTGCATATTTTTCTAGTCCTCAGAATGACTCATTGGTCTGTGTTATTAAGTCAGCTTGATATAAAGTAAGTTTTACATAAGTAATCTTTTAATTCAAAGTCTAGGATTAAAATGACAAACCTAAATAGCAGTTCTTTCATCTTTGTGTTGAAATCACTGAAATGCCTAGAGGTCAACTAAGCCAAATTCCAAAGGTATAGGACTAACTGAAATGATTCATGCTTCAGACAACTCAGAAAATGTCTGTTCAGATGTCTGTAGTTTGTCAGGTTTATTTTATGATCTGAAAAAAGACCAATTATTTGAAAGGCTTTTTACTTAGAAAAAAGAAAAGAAAAGAAAAGAAAAGAAAAGAAAAGAAAAGAAAAGAAAAGAAAAGAAAAGAAAAGAAAAGAAAAGAAAAGAAAAGAAAAGAAAAGAAAAGAAAAGAAAAGAAAAGAAAAGAAAAGAAAAGAAAAGAAAAGAAAAGAAAAGAAAAGAAAAGAAAAGAAAAGAAAAGAAAAGAAAAGAAAAGAAAAGAAAAGAAAAGAAAAGAAAAGAAAAGAAAAGAAAAGAAAAGAAAAGAAAAGAAAAGAAAAGAAAAGAAAAGAAAAGAAAAGAAAAGAAAAGAAAAGAAAAGAAAAGAAAAGAAAAGAAAAGAAAAGAAAAGAAAAGAAAAGAAAAGAAAAGAAAAGAAAAGAAAAGAAAAGAAAAGAAAAGAAAAGAAAAGAAAAGAAAAGAAAAGAAAAGAAAAGAAAAGAAAAGAAAAGAAAAGAAAAGAAAAGAAAAGAAAAGAAAAGAAAAGAAAAGAAAAGAAAAGAAAAGAAAAGAAAAGAAAAGAAAAGAAAAGAAAAGAAAAGAAAAGAAAAGAAAAGAAAAGAAAAGAAAAGAAAAGAAAAGAAAAGAAAAGAAAAGAAAAGAAAAGAAAAGAAAAGAAAAGAAAAGAAAAGAAAAGAAAAGAAAAGAAAAGAAAAGAAAAGAAAAGAAAAGAAAAGAAAAGAAAAGAAAAGAAAAGAAAAGAAAAGAAAAGAATAAAAAAAGATACAATGATCTATGCTTTAAGAGGTAGACAGCATCAAATTAAAACAAAGAAACAAACCAGGAAAAAAAGAAAGAAAAAGAAAAAAAAAAGGCATTATTATACCTGGAAAAATACTAATGATTATATTTCTTTCAGAGAATCTTCCATTGATTTAACTTTAACTTGATTCATTCATGCTTATGAATAAATCTTGAATCTGTTGGAATTGGTTGGATAATAAATAATCATATTATGAAAAAATAATTTCCTACATGCAAAAAATAAAAAATAAAAAAAGAATTGTTTGTTTAACTAGCTATGCAGCTGCTTTAACAGTGAATTAAATAAAAATTGACTGAGAAAATTCATTACTCATGCTAAAATTTTCTGTTAGTTCTTTCCAAAAGGGGAGGAATAAATGGAATCATTTGCACTTTTGAGACTCATACAGAATCAGAGACTATGCTGAGTTGAAATGGACTCAGAAGTCTCATTATATCATACTTCTGGCTCCACCACATGGGTCCAACCAAACTTTAAACCATATATCTGTGTTCTTCAAACAATTCTTGAACTCTGCCAGGCTTAGTGCCATGACCACCGCCCTGGGGAACTTTTTCCAGTGCCTGATCACTCTCTCAGTGTACAACCCTTTCTTAATATCTGAATTTATCCTCCCCTATGGAATTCCAAGTTATCAATGCATGTAATCTGTGTGTATGTGAATTTCTATATATGCACATATGTGTTTTAATGGACTGTTATTTTTCAATAACTATTCAATGCCTAGAATAAAGATGTATGTCTGACTATGTTACAGTAATACAGCATTGATTATATTATCCTGTATAACAACAGGAAGACTATTGAAGAAAAGTGGGACACTGATGATTGGTTCCTATAAGAGTGCAAGCCCAGTGTGTCAGCAAAAACCCTGGAAATGTGCTCACAGAATAGTGAAGTCTCCAAGTCTATAAGCACTAGTCACAAGTACTATGTTAGTTTATAAATAAAACTAATAATAATAATAATTAATAACAATCTAGGTATTAGCTAGGTATTAGGTAGTAGATTTTCAGCATAATAGCTTATCTCTAAAGCTACTTTTAATCACTTTACATAGTAGCATTTGTTAGTGACAAGTAACTGACCATTTCTGATTTGTTTATGTAAATAAAATAGATATGATCGTGAGCAGAACCACCATGAGGAGGAAAAACTTATCAACATTGTAATTAGACTTATCATAAACAATAAGGATAAATTCCCACCAACTGCAGCATATTCCTCCCTACAAAATATCAGTCACTGTATTTCTCCTTCTCAGAAAAAAAACCTGCTTTAAGATCTGGACTGATAAGGTAAGGTTGCATATTACCAGTGAGAAGACAGTAGGGAGTATAGGGAGTTCATTTTAAATTGTGTTACTGAGTCTTCTGTAATCTCAAGCTACAATTCCCTTTCTTTTCTACAATGACTGAATCTGAGATAACCGTATTTATTTATTTATTTATTTATTTAACCATTACGATATTGGTTAGACTTATAATAATTTTTTTTCTTTCACGTATAACTTTTCTGTAGCCTTTGTGAGTTGCACTGGGGGATAGTCTGGTCTATACCCCACCCCAAGAACTGGTTGTTAAAAATGACTGCAGTTGGAAACAACTCAAGAGAACATATATTTATTTTCTGAGAAATAAGTGGCATATTTCTTTGACAGAAGTATTTTAAATTATTTAATGTAACAAAAGGGAGACAATGGAAGCAGACCAGTACAAAAAGTCATGACATGATAATTGTTTCTTTTACTCAGCCTCTGAAAGTACATATATATGTGCCAATTGTCAAATTGTCACTATTAATTTTTTGAACTAATAATTAGCTAGCAAAAGTCTTTTTTTTTTCTTTTTTTTCATTAAGTGTATCCTATTTGAAGCATTTTCTACTATTTTGTAATTCTGTGTATTACTTCTTTCACTTCTGAAAATTGGCACTGAGTCTGGGTAATGGTAAAATGAAAGAATCTTATAGTCAAATAAAAGAGAAGTGTCAGGTAGTATGAACAGAGTGATGAGAAAGAAATTAAGACCTCTGATTAGCACTTCATCTATAAGGAGGATTTTTTCAAAATGTATTTCTTTTCAACGTTCACTAATCTGCTTTTCCTTCAGAGTAAAAAGCACACAAGTACTTACTTATTTCATGTAAAAAAAAAAAAAAAAGTACATTTTGTTTCTTTGTAAGTACCAGCAGTCTAAAAATGATCATTTCTATTCAATTATTAAACCTTTGTTTAAAGAAAAGAACATGCACCATTTCTCATTGGTATACAATCCATTAATATAACTCTTGTTTCTTACAGATTTTGTTTTTCATGTTTCTTTCAGATTTTGTTTTCCATTTTTTTTACTTTCGCCACAACCAGAACATTATTGCTCACAATTTTTTATATGAGCATTACAGCCTGTCTTTTAGTTTATGTTTTTCTTATGAAATACCTCAGACATATTGCAGGCCATAACATACATTCACACTGCAGTATTTTATGTGAATCATTTCAGGATTAATTTTCTCATCCCTTTTTATTAATGCCATGTCCTCGTTCTTCAGAATGATAATAAAGAGATTTCTGCTTTTTGATTATAGATGTTCCACTGCACAATCTGTTGAGTTTTTTTCTTGCTGAATAATAATATTTATCTGTCATCATGAAATCATTCGTGTTTGTCTAGTACTTATATTTTGAGTTTTCTCCCTTATTGTGTTTAAGCGAGTATGTCTCCCTTTCTCTTAAAGAGAATTTCATTGTTTCCTTCAGGGAGAGATTTTTGAAAAGCTGTACAAAATGAGTAGATCTGCCTGATAACATAAAAGAAGCCCAACTATTGTATGCAAAATGCTGAAGATCAGATATACAAGTTCACATGCATTCTGTCTTCAAAAGATCCAGTAGTTCAACTATAACTGGTTATTGGGAGTTCAGTACTGCCTTATTGAAACTCTATATTTACCCTTTTGATTGAATTGGCATTCCTAAGAGCCAAGTCTGAACAGAAGCGTGTATGTTTATTTTTAATGTTATATACACAAAAACATTTATATTTTTGGTTAGGTGATAGCCACACACTGTTTTTGATGAACACAACAAGTGGTAGGACACTTGTGTCATATTCAAAAGAATGTTAGCTTTGTCTCAGTTTTTCCATATTCGTGAATAACACATACCAGGACTTCCCTGAAAGTTAAGTCTCCTATTTTTTTATGTTGCCCCATTATGTCAGAGGAGGATGGTAGTGATATGACAGTAGGAGTTTGAACTTTCCTGGCAATGTTCCATTAAATGTTGTTGCCACATGACAGATGGTAGCAGAGGGACAGTCTGACAAAATGGCATCTGACATGGAAATGCGTATGAAGTAAAGGTGCATCACTGAATTCCCTCGTGCAGAAAATATTGCATCCACTGACATTTATCAGTGCCTGCTGAACATGGAGATCAAACAGGGAATGTAAGCACAATGAGGTGATTGGTGGTTCATTTCGGCAGTGGTGACAGCGAAGTGAAAGACAAGCCATGTTCAGTTCAGCTATGCAGATTTTTATGAGCACATCGTGCAAACTCTTGTTCATAGCTGGAAAAATGCACAGATAATGATGGTGACTGTTGAAAAACAATGTTTTGTAGCTGAGAATTTCTTCTACCAAAAAGAAATACTGTGATCTTTGTTGTTGTTCCCATGGAAATAAATAGGAAGCACTACTTTTGGAAAAAAACAACAACTACAGAGATCTTTTGTTTCTTTCAAAATGTTTTCAGCTCTTACTTTGAAGGCTACTTCTGAACAATCTTTCATAAATTCTTCTATTTCAAGAGAACAGCTTGAAAAAAATAACATACTGTGTTCTTACTAATTCTGAAAAACAGACAAATCATTGTATTGATTGTACTCACCATATTTTTTCCTCTCCATTCATTCCTTTGACTACATTGTGCTGACTCTTTTCAGTGTTCTCTGGCGGCCTTTTCTAATATCAGTCTGGAAATTTGATCATTCCTTTTGTATGAAATATTTTTCTTTTTTATTTCCTCCTTTTTTTGTTCACGTTGTTTGAGATGATACTATGGTGATCAAAGTAAACCAGAAATCTCTGGGCTTCCATGGATTTGAATTTTGTCAGTGTTTGTTGGAGCTGCTCTCTTATTATTACTTTACTGACTACGTTCTTATTCATGGAAACAAATTTCTGCTGATTTGTCCCTTAATCTGTTTTCAGACACTGATCTACTTTAAAAGCCTCAAGTTGCAATATCAAGGAAGATAGTATATATGCTCAGGAGCTTCATTTGAAGAACTGGAGAACCAAAATATAAAGTTACTGGCAATGTATCAGGGAAATACTGCAACATAGGCTATTGGAAAAATATGTTTCCTAGAAGTTTATCTAGTATGTTTTTCTAATTAAGGAGTGAGGGAATCATATTCTTCTTCTTACTCTTATTTTATTCTATTATTATTATTATTATCAGCATCACCACCATAATCATCTTTATTTTTTATCATTTGGTGAATAAATGTTACTTTTAACATATCAACTTCAAGTAATTTGATATGGTATTAAAACATGGTATTAATATGGTATTTGTAATGTGATATTAAAACTTCCTTACACAGAATATCTAAAAGATATCTAGAGTGTATTAGTCTTTGAAAGCAAATGATATGAACTAAAGATTAAAAGAAGTGGCATTCTGAACTTTCGATGGCATGAAAACCTTTTGCATTTGTACGTGTGTGTGCTCAACACAGAAAAATAAATGAAGTCCTTGGTGTGGATCCCTTGAATTCTAACCCAGATGACAAAGCTTGCCATTCTATTGTCTTTCTACATTCAGCAAAACAGTATCAGTACGTGACAACAACATGACATCACACTAAAGCAGAATCACTAGAATTCATTCTGGAATTTGTACTGTGTCCCACTGTTCCATTGGTAAAATCATTCACAAATGACACAGAACAATACTTAAAAAACATGTCCAGAACACAATAGGGCAGATCACATCCCCTTGGATATTCTTAACAGCAGAAAAAGGGACTAAAGAGATCTTGAAATGATTGAAGTCCCAGCCCCCTGCTGCAAGCAGGGTCACCTACAGTTCTTTGCTCAGCATCCAGGTGGATTTTGAATATCTCTATAAAAGGAGACTCCACAAACTCTCTGGGCAATGTCTTCCAGTGTTTTAACACACTCAGTGAATTTTTTTCTCATGTGCAGATGGAATTCCCTGTGTTTCTGATTGAGCTCACTACCTCTTGTTGCGAGTTAAGAAGAAATGCTGATGAATGAGACAAAGGAACTGATGACAAGAACGAAGAGAGGGAGATTTATGTTAGATGTTAGGAGGAAGTTTTTCACTCAGAGGGTGATGATGCACTGGAACAGGCTGCCCAGTGAAGTTGTGGATGCCCCATCCTCGGAGGCATTCAATGCAAGGTTGGATGTGGCTCTGGGCAGCTTGACCTAGTGGCTGGCAATTCTATCCACAGCAGGAAGGTTGAAGCTAGATAATCCTTGAGGTTCTTTTAAACCAAGGCCATTCTACGACTCTATGCAATGGTAAATGCTGAGGTATTCAATGCCTTTTATGTCTTTGTCTTTACTGGAAGGATTCACCTTTTCTGTAGGAATGTCTGGAGAAATGAAAACAACATCCCTGGTGAATGAGTGTAGTGTACATTTCAACATACTGGTTGTGCACGGGTCCATGAAACCTTCTAGAGTGAACCCAGAGGTACTGAAGCTGCTGAGCAATGACACTGTAAGGCCATGATCTGAAAGAATGTATGGAAAGAAAATGTGCTTCACTGAGGTTAGCAATAAACCAAAACATATAGCTGAAAGACAAGGTAAAATTGAGACAATGTCAAAAATGTAAAGTCTCTAGATTATAGTAATGACCCAATTGATGGGTCATTAAGAAACATGCAGGCAAAGATTTGGGGAATGCAAAGGTGAATTTGAAAACATCAAGCTAAACAAATGTTAAAGACAGTGAAAGAATATCCCTGGTGCAGCAAAAATACGAGTTGAAGGAAATCTTGAAAAAGATTTCAATGGAAACTAGAATAGTTTTACAATTACATTTTTCCAAAGGATTATTTTATCACAGACAGTGGAGATGTCTAAGATATTTTTATTGTAAGTTTGAATGCAATGAACTGCTTCTCATCATTATGTGGTAAGCATATATATTTTTTACTGATTTATTGTCTTACAATTAAATAATTCCAGGCTTATAGTATAGCTGTTCAGGTTTCAGATGAGTCTGAATTAAGTAATTTATTTTTAGAACAAATTTTGAAGTGTGCATTAAAATACCTGTTAAGGGAAATAAAACATATTATGACATTTTGATCTAAAGATGAGACATCCAATATAACATTAGTGACTTTTAATTTTGGCTAAATTACATATTCATTTCTTAATGATTGTGTATCTCACCGTGTTTTGTAAAAGTCTGTGTTTCTCTTTAGCTGTTTATTTAAATAAATCAGAGGTTTTGTCATGTAAGATTTGAAAAAAAAAAAAAGTAATTATTTATATAGATTTATTTTAGGAAAAGGAGAAAAAAAAAAAAAAGGAACACCCTCATAGAAATATGGTTAAAGAAGGTGCTGATTTTGAGAAGAAAGCCTGGTCTTTATCTAAGAACACTGAATATAGGTAGTCCAAAAATTGTCCTGACCTCTGTCTTCTGTAATTTTTGTCAGTTATGAATACACATGAGTCTTCAGTATCTGTTTCACCTGTGTAAAGTGCAATGAAAGCAAAAGAAAAATCATCAGGGAAGATGCAAACACTGTAAAATTTGTGTAAATATATACGTAAAGTCAGGCATTGTGACAGAACTCTGATTACTGTTCATAAGAATAAATAAATGGCAGAAATAATGGTAAGGCTGATAATTAGCAACAGTGCTGAAAGATGCATGAGCTCAGAGTAGTAGGTAAATAGGAAGATGCTGACCTTTGAGTGATTCTGCACTGATTCTTTAATAACAAATTTTGCTGTGGATGTTCCTGGAAGGTCATAATTTCAATATTGCATAATACTGAACATTTGTAGGAGTGCAGGACTAAGTCTTCCAAGGGTGTAAAGTGTGGTAATGACAACCTCCTCTATACATGGCAACCTACTGGAATCCTCAGAGCCAGGCTGGTGCCTTAAGAAACAGATCCAAAAAATGCATGGCATGGGATGAGAAACAAATCAAAGATGAAGGAAATACAGAAAAAAACAGGAGGGGTAGAAAAAGAAAAAGTGTAGGCTTCCATGCTTAAAGCAATGATTATTTGGCTAGAAATAGGACATTACTTGGTCATGACTAAGAGTGTACTACAGAGATAGCAGCAGATCCTCTGTCCATATCTCTAAAGAAACCTATATAAAATAGCTACTCTTGGCCACCAGGCTAAATTTTTCAGAAAGAACTGTCCAGATTAAGCATTATTTTTTTATATGTTGAGATCTGCTCTGAGACATGGAGTGTTTGCTTTGTTTTGTTTCAGTTCAAAGAGCTTAAAATTCAATGAGAATCACATCAGACTAGTGATGTTATAGTGTGATGCTATCGCTAAGTGTTGCATGCTACAGGGCTTGACACTAAAATGTGTCAATGCTCAGTGGTCTAAATTCTGCAAGAGCATTGTTATGAAAGCCAAAGACAGTCAAGCCTGACACACAAAATGTACGACGTAGTTGAAGGAGCATATGATACCCAAAGCTGCATGAAGATTCATAAGTGAAGGAAGCCAATTATTCTACCCCCAAAAAATGGATCTGCAATGAATTAACAGAAACATTTTTTCAGAATGGAATTTCCCTTCAAAGCTTAATTTCCTTCTTTTCAAAACACTGATAGGTTTCAAAAACACAGTTAGCTATGGTTTCTGCATGCTGTTATTTAAGTGCAAATTCAACATAAGATCATGCAGCTTTAAGGCATTTCAGTGTCAGAATGAATTTTTTCCTATTTTTATTTTGAACTTCTACTGGAAGAGCATGTATCTGGCTACTGATATCCAGGCTTTGCATAAGCATTCAATGTTTTGGTACCACTGAAATTTTGTATTTATTCTAAAACTAATCTCCCTCCCAAACCACTTAAAACTGATGGGAATCAGTAATTTAGCAGTAAGAAAAGCATACATAATAATCATTTTCTACTATTAGATGTGAGATAAAGGAAATAACAAAAAAACATTAATACAATCCTGCTTTCAATTTCTGCCATATTTAGTTAGCTAAGATTGGCCAAAATGGTTATCTGTTAATTCAAAGAAGGAAAAATATTAAACCTATTAAGTTAGTAAATAGAAGGCTATGAAGTCATAGCCACAACAATCCCAAGCAGTGCTACAGGCCTGGGGCAAATCAGCTAGAACACTGTATAGAGGAAATAGATCAGGGGGTATTGGTTGACACTCAGCTGAACATGAGCCAGCAGTGTGTGTACCCAGGTGATAAGGAAGGCCAATGGCAATTTAGTTTGTATCAGAAATAGTGTTGCCAGCAGGAGCAAGGATATGTTCATCCCTCGGTATTCAGCACTGGTAAAGCCACATCTTGAATACTGTGTTGAGTTTTGGGCCCTTCACTACAAGAAAGACATCAAGGACCTAGAGCATGTTCAGAGAAGGGCAATGAAGCTGGTGATGGAGCTGGAGCACAAGCCTTATGAGGAACAGCTGAGAGAGCTGGGATTTTTTTAGTCTGGAGGAGGCTCACAGGTGACATTATTGTTCTCTACAATTACCTGAAGGGAGATAATGATGAGGTGGGGGTCAGCCTTTTCTCCCAGGTAACTAGTCATAGGACTAGAGGGAATGGCCTCAAGTTGTACCAGGGGAGATTCAAGTTGGTCATTAGAAAGTATTTCTCTGAGAGAGGGATCAGGTACTGGAACAGGCTACCCAGGGTGGTCACCAACCCTGGAGGTTTTCAGGAAATGTTTAGATACTGTACAGAGGGTCGTGGTTCAGAGGGAAATATTGGCAATAGGTGGACAGTTGGATTGGATGATCTCAGAGGTCTTTTCCAAACTTGGTGATTCTGTGTTTCTATGATTCTAAGTCAGTATAACAAATACTGGTCAAATGCAAACAGTACACTAATTACATTGAAACCCTTCTACTTTAAAATCTATAAAAATGAATTACTATGTTGAAAAATGTTAACAGAAGAAAGTTTTGTGTAATTAATATATACTCTTCCATTTTTAAGTCTAGGGTTTTTTTTGAGTAGCTTTCCTTACAAGTGTTTACTACTGTCTTACTGTGAGAACATAAATATCTAGTACAGGGCAACAGAAATTAGTTTATTTCACATTAACTTCTGGACTTAAATTACAGAATCACAGAATTGTAGAGGTTGGAAGGGACCTCTAGAGATCATTGTGTCCAACCTTCCTGCCAAATTAGGCTCTCTAAGCCAGGTTGCATAGGTAGGTATCCAGGCAGGTCTTGAATGTCTCCAGAGAAGGAGACCTCACCACCTCTTTGGGTAGCCTGTGCCAGTGCTCCATTACCCTTACTGTGAAGAAGTTTCCATGCAGATATGTGTGGAACTTTCTGTGTATCAGTTTGTGGCCATTTCCCCTTGTCCTATCACCAAACACTGCTGAGAACACCCTCAGGAACACACTATAACCACACAAATCAAAACTGTTAACTTGAGAAGGTGTCTTAGAAGAAATAAGAACAGTTCCAAGACTGTGTTTGGTATATTCAAGCTTATTCAGGAGTAAATTTATAGGTATGACAAGGTCAGCTTTGTAGATGTTGATATGAAAGAGTAAATTATTTCATCACATTCAAGTATGGCTATTGCCTCTGGCCTTGTCAAGGTATGATGACCAAAAAAAAAAAAAAGGAAAGTCTTTACATTTTAATATAATACTTTATATGTGTCAACAGTTTACAAACTATTTTGGCCCTGACTAGTGGGGCGGGGACCCACAGACACCTAAAAAACAAAACAGCTGCAACTATCTGAGAAGGAAAGCTAATTTACTAAATAAGATATTGGAATGCAAAATAACACAATATAATACAATATGATTGGAATTTAAGCTAATAAAACAAATAAAACTAGAGAAAGAGAGTGTCCAAAAACTGAGGGCCTTACTTTAACTCTGAAGGTTAGATGGCTAGGGAGTACACACACTACCAGGATGACCCAAAAGGGAAAGAGAACCATCTCACGATTTGCCAACAGTTTTATCTTTCCCTCTGATGGAAAATGGAAAAACACAAAGTAGCACAAACTCCTCTGGGTTGTATAGTTCTTCTCTTCTAAGACAGGTATACCTAGACAATCAACAATCCACGGAACTGGAGAATTAACACTTTAACTCCCAGAGCACTATGTGACGTTGTGATGTGAAATACTGATAACAAAAATCATAAAAACATGATAGTAAGATATATTGTATACTATAAATTGAACTCTATGTTGTTATTTATAGGTTATAATCTATATTTTAAATGTGATACATCTTGATTTATATATAAATGTATACAAATGTATTTGTTTGGTAATATGTTAAAACCCAAAGTTGCTGAAATCATATCATATTGACATGAATTATAGCGCTCCCATTTGAGAATTCATCAATTCTCTTTCTGTTAATGCTCTTGATTTCCTTTGAAATCTAGTTTGTGATATGTAGTGAGTCTATACATATTTGTCTGAGGAAAGGAATCTCATATGAAATAAGTTCTTCAGGGAAATTTATCTGTGAATCACTGAATAATTCAGTAGCATACCCAACCTACATAAAGGCACTACTTAACTCTAGATATTTCTCCCTGTTCAGTATTTCATCCTTGAGGAAAACAAAACAAAGGCAAAACAAAAACAACAAGAACAAATCAAACAAACTAAAGTGAAAATAATGACATTATGCAAAATCCTGAAGAAGAAAAAATCAGTATATCTGTTGCTTTACAATCACAAATCAGAAATATTTGTTGGGTATTTTTGTTTGTTTTTCTTTTTATGTTTTAACAAAAGAAAAATATCTCTCAAAACTAAACCGTCCCAAATACAACTTTCCATGTCAGGGGAACTTAATCTTCTTAAGCAGTGTATCCATTAAATGTTGATTAATGTGATCTTTAAATTCTGATAGATTATTTGTTTAAAAAGAGAGACTTCATACTAGAGTTGCTGGCAATTTTGTAATAATCTGTTACTAAGGGAAGACAAATTCTTGAATCCTAGGAACAGCCTAATGTAAGTATCGTGGAGGAAATCTTCTTTCCTGCTTAAAGGTAGAAAGATGAATATTTTTCAAAAGTTTTTTTAAAAAAATGTGATGTCCTTTTT
>VXAB01006856.1:8934-77194 GCA_013399175.1 Odontophorus gujanensis | reverse complement strand
CCACAACCACAGCCCGAAGCCCTCCCGTACTCACGGCCCCGAGTACCGCCCGCCTCGCGCCGCCCCGCCCGTACCGCATGGCGACCCCGCGCCCCGCCGCAGCCGCTCCCTCCCGCCGACGGGCAGGAAGGCGAAAGCCCCGCCCCCGGCCCACCTCCCAGCCAATCGCATCCCCGCACGCCCCGCCTCTACGATAGAAAGCGCGGTGAGCGAGAGCGGGCGGGCTCAAGTGCTCTTTCCCCAATCAAATGCGGACTCCGAGGAAGAGCAGCCAATGGGAGAGCGCGGCGCGGCCGCATAGGCTGCTGGGAGTAGTAGTCGCCCGCCCGTTGCGGAGCAGCGCTTCGTGCTGCGGGCGGCGCTGCGGGGCCGTGACGGGGAATGCCGCCCCGCCTGCGGGACGCCCCGCCCCGCGCTCCGCGGAAGCGATCAGTGTCACGCGCTTTATTTCACCGCAAACCGCCTGCCGGCACCGCTGGGCCCTCCGTCGCTCTCAGCGTCACAGCTGCTCGGGGGCTGCCGCGCCCGGCTCACGCTACTCCGTGGCCCCGCGCTGCTCGGGGCCCCGCTCATCTCCGTCCCTGTGCCACGTGCGCTGCCATCAGACCGGCCGCGGGGAGCCTGCCCCAACCGCGGGGGGGTCCCCCTCAGCGCCGTCATCATCATCATCATCATCTTCGGCCTCATCCCCGTCGCTGTCCGAATCGTCGTAGAGGCAGAGCGTGGCCTGCACCGGGAAGTTCTGCAGCAGCTTCTCCCCCACGCTGTACAGATAGTCAAAGCATCTGGATTTGGGCCACAGGAGCCTGTTGGGGAGAGCCACCGTGAGGGCCTGCCTGTCCCAGCCCTGCGCGCGGCGCCGGGCAGAGGGACGTACCTGACCGGGTGATGGAACAGTGCTAGAGCTTTCTCAGGGCTGTGGTCTCCTGCCGCATCGAGGGGCTGAGCCTGTGGAGACAGAGCCTGTGTCCCCCTGCCCGTGCTCCTGCCATGGCAGCAGTGGCACAGACCCCTCCCTGCTGTCCTCAGGGGGTTACACACCACCTCACAGCCCCCACGCAGTGTTCCTATGGGGCCAGACTCTGCACCCTGCTTTTCCTCTGCTGAATGGATTTAGTTCCCTGCGCTCTCGCAAAGGAAGCTGGCATCTAAACACCACACAAGAGCTTTTTGCCAGTGTAATCGCCCCCATTGTGCCCACGCGTCCTGCTAACCCCCTGAGGAATGCCCGCCAGGCTGGGAACAGGCATCCCTTTCAGGCCCCACAGAGCAGCTGTGTTTGCTGCAGCTGGCACTGCCCCAGCAGGCTGTAGGCTTGGGGCAGGGAGAGGAGATGCTGGGGAATGTGGGTACCCAAAGCACGCCCTGCTCTCCCCTTCTTGCAGCTGTCATCCTGTGGGCTTCGGGCAGGATGTCAGAGTGCAGGCACCCTTGGGGACAGTGCCCTCTGCTCAGCCCTCACGAGGGGTAAAGGAGTCTGGGGCCAGAGGCTGGTTTTCTGCCAAACAGGGACCCAAACACTGCCAGTGGAATCAAAGTGGGCCCCGAAAGGAAGAATAAAACTCACAGTGTCCATCTGCTCCTTCTGCTGCTTGCCCGTGTACTCCTCCTGGGGCAGCCATGGTCTCCAGAGTGGCTTAGGTCTGGGGGAGGACAACAGGATGAGCTTGGTGGCTTTTTTCCTTGCCTCACTCACCCTCTCCCCAACCACCCACCCCAACATTGGCAGCATGGCGCAGCCCCTGCCCTGGTGCCAGGCACATCCACCACCCCACTTGTAGTACCCTCCCTGAGGAGCTCCCAGCTTTGCTCCCCCCATGCTCTGCACCCACAATGCTGGGATCATGGGAGTCCGTACCTAAACGAGAAGCATCACAGCCTTCACCCAAACCCACCTGGAGCCTTCCCACCTCGCTACTGCTGCCCATTCTGCTCCCCCCCGCTCCCCCCCCCACCCCAAGCCATGCTGCACCCAAAGTACCTTCCCCCCTGCTGCAGCCCTGGGGCTGGGCATGCACCAGCTGTGGGCAATGGGAGCCAGCAGAGAGGCAGGCAACAGGCAGCAGCTTCCATGGTGACAGCAGTGTCCCCTCCAAGGCTGCAGGCCCTTGGTGAGGGTAGCTTTATATATAGTCCTGCCCTGGCTGGTGACTCACAAATTCTTTGTGGCAGGAGAGTGTGGGGCTGGGGGCTAAGGGGCAGCAGTCCACAGGGTGTGAAATTTGTCCCAGTTGTGTAAACAGAGGGCTGGGGGGGACTGGAAACAGGGTGTTGTGGAAAAGCAAAACACAGAAGGGAAAAGTTAGACACCATTTGCGAGAAAGTCCCCAGGAGGGCTTGGGGAGGGGTGTGGGGGGAACAGCATAGGGCAAAGACAATTAACAAGGATGATTAAGTGTTCTTAGTATCCATTTGCATATGGGAGAGGGGATTTGGGGAAAGGATCAGGAGTGCTGGGGCATCACAGTGGGCAAGGGATGGGGATGGCATGATGGCGACAGTATGATGGGCTGCAGCAGAAGTGGGCACAGTCCAACCAGGAGGTGAGAGAAAGGATGCTCAGAGAGGATGGGGATGAAGATAGGTGCCAGGGGATTGCAGTGGTCCTGCTCAGGCACACATGTCCCTGCTCAGGTCTCCCAGGGAGATCCCAGGTTCTATTCCTCCAGCAGAGAGGTGCAATGGCTGTTGTATCCCCAAGGCTGGCTGCAGCACCACCCCCAAGGTGAGCGGGACACAGACTCAAGGCAACTTCTCCCCAAGCTTCAGCCTTGTGGGGTTGGGCACAGCTGCAGCATGAAACTGGCAGCAAAGAGCAGTGGCAGTCTCTCTGCTGAGCTGACACAGCCCACCCAGAGCTGGCTGTCCCCTCCTGGCAGAACGGTTCAACATGATATGCATAAAAAGATGTCCGTGCCCATAGCAGGGCAGTTGGATTAGATGATCTTCAAGGGTCTTTTCCAACCCAAATAATTCTGTGATTCTGTAATTTGCTTCTGCAGTGCTTGCCAGTGATCCCTGCATGCCTGGCTCTACCTAGGCTCTTTGGGATACAGACAGCACCAGGAGGTGCAAGAAAGATTCTTAATAGGAGGGTGCAAGGCTCACACCCCTGGCATCATTATGCATCCCACCCCCCATTCTGCTTCTGCCTGGGCACTCACTAGAGATGAGGTGCCACTTGCGGGCAGGTCACCTCCCAGTCCTGGGAGAGTTTCAGTTTGAGACAAGGAAAGAAAATAGCAAATGGTCCCTGCTTTAGCTCTGCCAGCAGTGTCCAAACATTGGCCAGGATCAGCTTTGCTCTGAGCACAATTTGTCACCAGGGGCCCTCCCTACCCCTGTCCATCTGCAGCAGCCGGGGAGCGGGAGGGGGCACGGCACGAGCACAGCCCTCATTACCGTCCCCATTTGCTCCTCATTTGGACCAGGAGTCTTAGAATAACAAACCCCGCAGAGGACAAGCAAGGCTGGGGAGTTCAACCTGCTGGAGTTTTGCTGCCCTGCAGTCCCAGCACACAGCCTGGCATGGACACAAGATGAAAACACCGTGGTTGTCCATCTCTTGGGGTACTGGTCTGCTGAGGGACCTCTTGCCAGCTTGCCCACTGCACTGCTGTATGCCCAGCCAGTCTCTCTAGCTCTGGCCAAACCAAGTGCCAGGGGCTGTTGAGCCCTGCAGGAGGAAAGTCCTCGTTGTTCCCCTGCCAGCCAGGCATCACCACTGAGTGCAAAGGGTCCCCGGCACCAGTGCAGATGGAGGGCAAGGGAGGAATTTGGCTTCATCTCTGCAGCTCGTTTTCATCCTTGGCTCTGCTCCCTTCACTCCACCCCATCTCTTCTTACCGCCTTTCCTCCACACACCACTGCCCCCGCCCTAGCCTGGTATCCCAAGCCACTTAGGCAACCACCTACCCTGATAATAAAAAACAGGCAAAACAAGGCATCCCAGCTCCCCAGTCCTTCCTGACACCGAAAGGGTTTAATTCTGATCTGCAATAAGCCTCCAGGCTGAGATTTGTGGATGGATTTTGCAAAGCTGACGTGAACCATTCGCAGTCCCTGATCCCGGCCCTAACGAGCCTCTTCCTGTAGGACTGCAGCTGCCCTCGATCCCGCACCACATCTCCAGCCATCTCTGTAAGTACACAGTGCCTCGCACACCCCGGTTTGCCAGCGCCCCAAACCTGGGTGTTCCTTTTGTAGCAGCACCCCTAAGATTGAGTGGCCGCCTCTTGCTTTGCGCATGGGAAAAGAGATGAAAGTCAGGAAGCTTTGATAGCAAACATTTGATGTTCCAGGGCCGGGGAAGGGGAACGGAGGCTCCGGGAGGGGTTGCACCCTCAGCCGGCAACTTTCCCAGGGCAAGAGGCCGCTGGCCAGGCGGTATCTCTGTGGTTTGCTGTTTTGCAATAACCACAGCAGGGGGAATTTTGAAATAAGGTGAAGGGAAAACAAACTGCCCTGTGTCTGCCAAACCTTCATCGCCCACCCCGAGCCAGGGTAGAAAAAAACTCCATGGCACCGGCACCCGCATGGGGAGCACACACTGCATCCCTGCACGCTGCATCCCACAGCAGGACAGTGCTCCCAGGAGCTGGCATGGACTCACCACTACAAATGCCCAATGCATTGCTGACCTTCGTGGACCTCCGGGCTCTCCCAGCGATGTAGGTGTCACTGTCACCTGCCATTTCTCCATGTCATCGTGACATGGGAAGGCTGATAGCTGCGATTCAGCCTCAAGAGAACACATCCCCTTGCCCCATATCCCTGCTGGGGTCTCCACGGGGTGGGTGGACAGCAGCAGATGCCTTAGGAAACCCCATTCCTCTGCTGAGGAAGCCTCAGGGCCACCACTCCAAAGCACTTCCAGCAGTCCCAAATAAACAACATGCGATCACAGTGTTTTGGCTTCTTTTTTTTCTTTGCCTTGAGACAGCGAAAGATAAAGATTAGCTGAGTTTGCAAAGGCAGCTGGAGGAGTGCAAAGCAGCAAATGAATATTTCCATTAAGCAGCACGTGGGGTGAAGGAAGAGGTGGCTGGGGAGGCTTGCACCAGGAGACACCATGCAGTAGGAGATGGCCCAGCAGAAACCTGCTGGGGACCGACCAGCTCCCCATCCTGCCTGCAGCACAAGGGAGGGCTTCTGGCGGCCTGCCCAGGCTGTGCTGTGCTACCTATTGAAGCCTGCCTGGGAAGATAACAGAGGTGAAAGGGTTCTTGGCGCTTCTCCGCAGGCTCGAGTCAATCGTTAATCGGGGAGGGATTGCTTTCCACTCTTGCAGGTAACCTCTCCTCCCCCTGGCTCCCCCCACGTGCCCGTGCCCTCACAAAACCAGCACCCGCAGGAGCGGCGTGGAGCTTCAGCACAGCGAGAGGAGCCGCCAGCCGGGCCATGGGAAGGTAAGCGTGTGGGAGAGGTGACACCCGGCCCAACCATGGTGTCTATGGGACTCCAGCTGGTGGGCTACATCGTGGCCTTCCTGGGCTACGTCGGCACACTGACGACCACGCTGCTGCCCAACTGGAAGATCAGCTCCTACATTGGTTCAAGCATTGTGACAGCCGTGAGCTTCACCAAGGGGCTGTGGATGGAGTGTGCTACATACAGCACGGGCATCACTCAGTGCGACATCTACAGCTCCCTGCTCAACCTGCCTCCCGACATCCAGGCAGCCCAGGCCCTCATGGTGAGCTCCTGTGCCGTCTCCTCCCTCGCTTGCGTTATGGCCGTGGTGGGCATGAGGTGCACCGTCTTCAATCAGGGCTCGCCAGACAAGGACCGAGTAGCAGTGGCAGGTGGTGTAGTCTTCATCCTCGGGGGGCTGCTCTGCTTCATCCCGCTGGTGTGGAACATCCACGTGGTGCTGCGAGATTTCTACAACCCCGTCCTCCCTGACAGCACCAAATTCGAAATGGGGGAGGCTCTGTACCTGGGCATCATCTCCTCTCTGCTCTCTCTCATTGGTGGCTTCATCCTCTGTGCCTCCTGCCCTCCCCGTGACCCTTCGGGCCCCTACTCACCCCGACTGCTGATGAGCAGGAGTCCCCAGCCCTCTGTCAAACAGATGCAGAAACCCAAGAGCGAGTTCAACTCCTACAACCTGACGGGATATGTGTAGAGGCTGTAGGGTGCCTGGTCAGCACCTTTCGCAGCTCTCAAACACCTGGGCTGGCATGGAGGGCACACAGTAAGAGGATAGGACACAGTGGTGTCTCCCACACTTATATCTCTTGCTCACATGCGCATGCTTGGGGGTCTTGATATATGACTGCTCAGAAATCCCAGCTGATGGTAAAGGACCCTGAATCCAGCTTCTGTTACCACTTCGGTGCTGTCAGCCTGCTGGAGCTGCCCCTGCAAGCAAGTTGGAAGCGCACCCACAGCCCCTGCACGGAAGCCTTGTCATGGCCAAACTCCAGCATGCAGCCCACAGCCCTGCAAGGACAGTGAAATTGTGCCCTTGGGACTCACCTGGGGCTCTGGAGACATTGCTGGGGAGAGGGGGGCATTAGGGCACCCACAAGGGCCCAGAATCATTGGGGGAGAGCGGGGGCATGGCGTACTGATTGCAAGCTGTTGTCACAATAAATCTGTGTTTCTAGATGGGCTGTGATTGAGATTTCCTCTGGCATCCTCTCGAGCACCCCAGCACCTCACCAGTGGCAGGGCACACTGTGGCAGGGCCGTGCTCACCTGCCTGCTTCATCCGTGCTTCAAAGGGAGCCCCATCTCTTGCTCTTGGCCATACAGGAGATGAAATAAAACACAGACGGGTCTTGCAGGCTGGGCATAAGCCCATGGGTCCCTGCAGGAGCAGGTTTGGGATGGGAGGGCAGGGCCAAGCCTGCTTCCTGCATCCCTTTAGCACAGGTGGGATGTGATGTGCAGCTGCAGCCCCAACAGCTGGCAAGGGTCTGTGAAGAGGTTTCTGGTGGTGCTGAGCAAAGCCACTTGTGCCAAGGCAGGGAAAACAGAGGGAGGGTGCAAGGTGCCCATAGAGATTTGAGCACTTTTTAACTCTCGGACCACCTCCTTTGTCCCTTGGTACCACATCCCTTTTCCGGATGCAAGATAACTCCTTTGTCAATGGAAGTTTAGTCCACCCACTAGCCCCTTGTAAATCAATTTAGATTAGGTCCCAGAGAAGAGGGCATCAGGTTCCCAACCGAGTCGTCACCATTAACCTTGCGTCAGTGCAACTGCATTTACCTGCAGGGCTAACGCTCCTGATAACAGCATGAGTCACACTTTCTTCCTTCCCCACCACGAAGGATGCTCATTATCAGGAACCATGGTGGATTTCAAGGCAAAAGGCCATGCACCCACTTTCCACAGCCAGGTAACAAAGCTGAGTTACTCATTGCTGCTCTGGGAAAGGAGAAGGCCGATGTGATGGGAGCCAGTGTGCAGAGCAAGCAGGAGCTGCAGCCCATGGCCACATGGGATGCTATGCTCAGGCACTGCCTTTCATTCAAGGCTTTCACCATGAATGTTTTGCTCCTTGGCAGCTGATTCAGAGAGGAGGCAAGAAAATATTTGGCAAGAGACTTCCTGCTGGAGAGGAGGAGGAATGCTCTGCCCTCACTCCTTGCTCCCACTCAGGGCTGACAGCGTGACCTGTGTCTGTGGGCAGACACTGGCTTAATTAAAGATGAGTGTGTTGGAAATGCTCTATTCAGAGTTCTATCACTGCTGGGCTTATTAACACTATTGTTGGAGCAGCAGAAGGGAGGATTTCTGGCTCCTGCA
The DNA here is from genome assembly GCA_013399175.1 of Odontophorus gujanensis. Taxonomy (NCBI): domain Eukaryota; kingdom Metazoa; phylum Chordata; class Aves; order Galliformes; family Odontophoridae; genus Odontophorus; species Odontophorus gujanensis. The sequence goes on along the minus strand of VXAB01006856.1, from coordinate 69,436 downwards.
CACCTTCCCTAGGGAGCAGCAAGGGCAGATACAGCCGAAACCTATACTGGGAATGCCCTCAATTTGGACATGGGAGCACTGGACCATGGCACTGCTTGGAAGTGTGCTGACCCTGGGGGAGGTTTCTCTGGCCCAGCCCCACTCCAGGCCCTGACTGCCCCACAGCCCAAGGGTATTTCTCTGGCCCATGCAATACTGGCCCCTTATGCCAGGGAATTTTCTCCTGTCCAGATTTTGTGGGTTCTCTCCACCCAAAGAAACTTGGCTCCAGGGAAAGACAGGCTGGAAAAGATTTTCCTCTTCTAAGAGGAGTGAAGACAAGGAAAATGAAGGGCACCAGGTGCATAAATGCAGCAGCAGTTATCTCTGCCTCACGCAATAGCCACGTTTCCCATTAGTGAGATAAGTCAGGTCCTTGAGGCCAGGCTGGATGCAGCCCAGCCCAGCCCAGGGCCAGAGAGGACGGCAGTCAGGATGAGGCCATGCCTTTGGGAAACACAGCCAGGCAGGCCAGGGTGCAGGGTCAGCCCCACAGCTCGTCACCTGCACGGCGGGAGCAGGGAGGGCATGGAGGAGTGAGATCATGTGAGGGGACGTGAGCAGGAGGGGTGGGATGATGCACAGACAACAGAGTGGCCTTGCAGGGTGGTAGGAGCCCTTCACTGCAGGGCCGGGTGCTGGTGACTAACGCTCTGTTTTAAGGACAGAATTTCACCTCTTCCTCCAGAGGGTGCCTCAAATGAAGAAGGGGACAGTGAAGGATTAACATGCCCTTATCATCAGAGGAGATAGTGGTGCTATAAATGCCCAGTACACAAACCTGCAGCTGCACCTGGGCTGGGGACTGAGACCTGGAGGGACAGTTAGAAAAATGTGTTTCAGTTACACCACTCCCTCCTGACCCCTGGATCTGAGGATCTGGGAGTGCTGGTTGACACTTGGCTGAATGTGAGCTAGCAGTGTGCCCAAGCAACCGAAAAGGCCAATGGCATCCTGGTTTGTACCAGAAATAGCGCAACCAGAAGGAGCTGGAGGTGATTATCTCAGCACCAAGTCCGGCTGCTACCACTGCCTCCAACCAGCACAGAGATCTCTCCATCTTCTCTGGACATCCCACAGAAAAAGGGGCAGCCCTGGCTGGATCTCACCGCTCAACGTAGGCAAGCAGAGGTTAGTTAGCCCTCTGTCATCCCACAACTTGTTCCCACCTAGGTTCTGAAGCAGCAAATAATTCATGCAGACTCTTTGAGCAGCATCAGCCCAGGTGATAAGAGAGGCCATCCCTGTGCAAGCCGGGGAAGCACTCATATAGGAGGGGAGGGAGGGGAAGAAAATTCGGGCCAAGTTCCTGATGGGCTGAGGCCCTTGGAAGCAGCCTCTGCATTCCTCTGCCTTCTTCCTTCCCCAGCTTTCTCCCATGGCATGCCTCAGCACAGCATGAACACAACTCTTTCTCTGACATCAATGGCACCCATTCCTCACTTCCAAAGGCTTCATGCCCTCCCCAAGCCATGGGGATCACCCTGCTGGTGCCCAGCTCTTCTGGTTTTAATTGAACACTGCTGGTGAAGGTTAACAAGAAACCAGCTCTTCCTCTGTATAATTTGGAAGAAAAGTCTGCCTGCAACCTCATGGTTTTCCATCCTTCTCCTGGAAGTGGGCTGTTTAAGGGAGCTTTAAAGGATCTTTTGGTTGTTAAAGAAAAACGTGGGAGAAATATTGTGGAACAAACTCTATGACACAATGACACTGAGGGGAAATAGACCTTTGGGTGCACCTGGGGAGATTGCTAGAAAGCACCTTCCTGGCTGGGGTTGAACAGCAGTTCAGGAAAGTATCAGGTAAGCTATAAAACTTGTTTACCTTGGAAAATTACATGTTATATCCATTAAGAGGACACAGATATTTGATCTTCAAGGCATTACATTAATATCACAATTGCATTTTTCCATAATTTAAGTCTAATCTATACAGAAACACCAAGTTAACAACCTCAGCAAACCCAGCACACTCACAACTGCAGTAGCAAGAACATTATCACCAGAGCCTACATCAAGTGAGCCAGCAAATAAAGCATTATCAGCAAGAAACGTTTGTACAGAAGTCTAAACAGAAGCTATACCAGGGAACTTTACAGAATTTTTGGTGAAAGCAGACATGTCCTGACAAAATCTCTCCTGCAGAGCTGGGAAATGCCTAGAGTGTTGAGCAGAAGTTGTACTGCACTCTGGGCAGCCCCGCTGCTGAGCTCTGGCTAACTGGCAGTTTGCTGCAAGGAGGAGATCAGGGCCTAAAAGTCCTAAACACCTTTACATGAATGAACCGAGTTGTGATCATGTAAAGCAGTTTACAGAGTTGTTATAAGCAAGCCTGTTGTCTCCATCCTCACGATACATGAAACACTTGAGAGCTGCAGTCCAGGGATACCAATGCTTTGGCAGCTGTGACCTGGGTTTGTGCTTAGAAGATGCTCACCCTGAGACACAAGTGACCCTTCTTGGCTCTCAGCCGTGCTGTGTGACCTTGGAAGCACACGACCCAGGGAGGCTTCAACGGCCATGGAGCTGCCTCCTGTCTCTGTTCAGGATTTCAAAGGAAGGGTGTGAAGCAAGTGCCTCTGACAGAACTTACAATAGCCTCTATTTCTGGGCTGTCCAGCTTGCTAAAAAAGGGCTAAAAGCAGGACACGGAACCTGCTCCTCAGGAAAGCCTCTCTCTAGGTTTCTCAGGTCATCAGAGCAAAGTCCCACAACACCAGCTGCACCTGGCTGACACTCCCAAGATTGCTCTGACAGATTTATTTTCATTACCCAATTTTTCAGATATTTCCTTTTAGGAGGAAAAAAAGTCATAGAGATGCCCAAGGCATTACAGAGCTAAGGCTCCACAACCTTGATGCTCCCATACCCTTTGAGCTATCCCAGAATGGTTTTACCAGAAAGACCATGCTGCCCTTCACCTTTGGATTTTCCACTGGCTGCAGCATAGACCATGCATCAAATCTGACAGAGCAGGGGAAAAACAGAGCAATTAATCTCTAATCAGCCCTATTTTCCCTGCTTTCAAGGACTTCCTCATTGGCCATCTGACGTTTTGAACTCACCTTATTGTAATGATGTTGCCAGATTGCAAAGCTGCTCTCTCCATCTGCATCAGGCCTGTATCCCACCCTGGAGTGGAAGCTGCAGATAAGACACAGCAGGAGGCAGAAGTAAATTAACTCCTTGTTTTCAAGGTGAGGAGCACAGCCACTGTGGGACCTGAGGGTTCCTCAACACAGGTAACATCCCAGGGTGTGCTTGCATACAAAGGTCCTGCTGTGAGTTTCAGTATGTTCCCAAAAACTGAACTAGCCCCTCTCCCAGGTGTGCTACAGGGACTGGCATCCCATATATGCCCTATGGGCTGATCCTTGCTTGTAAGTCTGCAGGTGAAAATAGGTTAGTGTTACTGCACAGGTCACCAACTTAGAGTCATAGAATCATTTCAGTTGAAAACCAGAACATGGTGTGGGACTCCTAGCTGACTGGTGAGATGAAGCCAGCCGTACCACTCACAGCAACATGAGCCAAAGGGAAACAGAGCACTGTCTTCCCTGGCTCCTTGCACCTGCATGGGTCCCACTCAGGGCTGGAAGCAAGGGCAAGCCAGCTTGGGTTTCCCCACCAAGACTTTCAGGGCTGTCTGCAGCCTTACGGCTTCACAGCATGGTACTGGCAGGGAGGATCTGCAAAGCTCTGGGAGCTGGAAGCTCTGCCAAAGGGCGTTATCTTCTAAGATGCTTTACTGATCTCCTCGCCTGCAATAAGTATTTACCTTCACTACACAACTTAATTCCCCCAAATGTCTATGGCTTTTGGCACAGGCACTATTCACTGTGCTTTGAAAGATGCCTGAGGGAAGTGCCAAGTTTCAGAACCAGGTACTTTGATAGCAGCTTATCTACTAAGAAAAATAAACAGCTCTACTGTTTGCCAAGGTGTATTCATTTAGGAAACGCTCCATCATAAAGTTATTTTCTGTGTTATTTCTTTACATAGAGAAAAAAAAAAAAAAGACAAAAACACATCAGCTCAAGAAATGTCACAGACCCATGTACTCCTGTAGGGAGTACATATTTTGCCTTGCTGGCAATGTGAGACGCGGAGAGGCGAGAGTATGACACCTGCTAACTGTTGGCAAGCTGTTAAACACTTCTGCAGGCTCACAGATCCCCGCTGATCAATGCTTGCATCAAAGCTGCCCTTTACTCACCACCTCCTCATTCAGAAAAGCTCATTCCTATTGCTAACACCCAAGTGTCTGCTTTCTGTACGTCATGCCTGCACGGCACCCATTCCCTGAGGGGTAGGAATGAAACAGGAGCAGCTTTGAGTTGTGTGGGCTCTCAATGCAGCCAGGTTCCTGGGTTCAAGGTGCAGCTGCTCGTGATGTAACAAACATCAGGGATGCTTGAAAATAATCTTATAAAGAAATAAGGTTGAGTAGTATTAGGGAGAAAGTTCAGATCCCAGAGCTAGATATAATGGGATGGAATAAAAAAATGTGCAAAGAGCAGCAGCCACTGAGATTACTAGCTAACACATGTGGAGACCAAGCATAAGGAATGTGTGGACGCTGCCTGCTTCAGCAGCAGCTTTGGAGAAGAAAATAAAGCTCTGTCTGATGCCATACCCAGGGCTGATGCTTAAAGGATGATGGGCTTATGGGATAGAATTTCCTAGCACAGCCAATATCGTAGCTGCTCCCCAAGGCTCTGTCTGTGCAAAACCATATTTCATGCAACTGCAAAATTCATGCAAGTGTCTAACACTGTGAAATGAAACTTTGATTCATTGAGATATCCTGATGCAAATTCGATGTCCTGAACAGCTCTATTGAAAATGAAATGCCATGAGAGTACTGTCTTACGGTTTAAGGATCAGCTGACAAGATTTTAAAAGGAACAAGAAAAAAATAAAAAGAGAGAAAAACAAACAAACATAAATGGACATAATAAATGCTACCTTCAAACCATGAGTGGAGGGAGATATGGGAGCTACCTTCAAAGTCCAGTGTTACCACCCACAGTACTAACCTGAAAACACAGTAGGCAGCACAAGCTGAAAACGTCAAGAGAGCTCGCAGGAGCAGATCTGAGATCTGGAAACATGAGCTAGAAACAAACCAGGACTCAGCCAGAAAGATGAGAAATCAAAAACTGTAGAAGCAGGCACAGTACCTACAAAATAGGTAATAGGAAATAAAACACACTTGCATACACATGTCCTTTCTATCTGGACTAGCAACAGTGAAAGTAAGCAGTGCAGGATTGCACACAAGTCCAGCCACAGGGGAAAAGGACGCAGCAAAGTGCTTACCACGCATGATGAGACACACTCTATCCACACAGCCATGTTGCTCAACCCTGACTTTCGGGCAACATATACAGCACAACCGGTGACACCATCTAAGCCAGCAGTTTCTATCACGTGGTCTGGTGACTTTGCAGGATAAATGAAGTGTTGAAGTCAAGTCAAAAGAGCAATGCTGTGCTGGCCACCCACACCCTTGTCCTTCCACACCCAGGGAACGTGCTTCAGGAAGGACGGTGAATTCAACTTGCCCTCATTAGTTTTTTCCCATGAGCCATGTTGGAGACAAGGCAGGGAGATACAGCGGCCCTACAGCCACGTGTGGCCTCTGGCTGCTCCCAGAATCCCATGTTTTGTTCTATATTCCCTGGGTCAAAAGTGTAGTTATGCTGCTGACTATAAAAGAGCCTAAGAAAGGAGGCCTGGAGAAAGGAGAAGCTCCCACGCAGGATAGCATCTGTGGAAAGATGCTGGGCTTAGCCACACTAGCCCAGAGCCTTGCAACAGATCTGACTGCAAGCCCCAGCGTCACCATGCCACCAACTGTTCCCATAGCTACATGGGAAGATAAATTTAGTTCGAGGAACCTTGTATTGCTACATTATTTAACAAACAGACACACTCAAGAGGAAAATGCAGGCAGGGACCCAGTTTAGCTGCTGCGTGGGCTTCTCGGGCTACGGACTCAAGGCTGCTTCCCAGGCTGAAAAGTCCCAAATCCTGAATCTCACACCATGCTCCTCTAGCAGTGTTACAGTGTGCTCGCCTGGAATACTTCTTACAACCTTCTTCAAGCTTTCCCTGCCAGGCATGCCAGCCCTGTTAGATGAGGGGAAGGTAAGGAGGACCTAACCTCACTGTCCCACCAGAATGATGGTCCAGAGCACAAGTGAAGATACAGGAGATTTGTTAATAATACCATACAGAAGGCACATTGGTAGGAGAAAGATGGCTATGACATGTGTGTTTTCCCCAGTACAAGATCTCATCCATGTGATCTGATTCAAAGTTAATATGCTGGAGCTCCAAGTCGGAGACGATGAATGAGAGAAAGCCAGCTCACATTTATATGCAGCTTTTTAAGTTTCTCCCTAATGCTGTGGGTAAGGGGAGAAAGGTAAAGAGAAGAGTCAGAACTGAAAGTCTGGATTTGATCCCCCCATCCCATACACAGCTGCTGCCCTTACTGCCAGGAGTACCACATGCACTGGGGTTTCTTGCATCCCATTCTTATCTCCAATGCAGACCCAACACTTTGCAAAGAATGTGCCACAGTGTAGGACTGACCCAGTGTAGACAAGCACTTTTCTGTAGGGCATTTTTGAAGCCTGATTAAGCAATTTGGATCCATTTGCTGCTTCCACCCTTTTACAACAGCAGAGGCCCTCAGTTATGATCTCACTGTCCACACAGCAGAGAGATGGATACGAGGGATGCAGTATCCTATGGAAGTGGCAGCCCATGGTTACTCCGGTGCTCTCCCTCAATTTTAAGGACAATGGGAACTGCCAATTAACCAGTTCACAGTTCTGATCTCTTCATATCTCCTTCCTCTGAGCTCCTGTAAGAAATCTCTGCCTTCCGGAGCATCTCTAAGCGCATCTTTGTACCTTTGAGTCTCTCCATCAGTTTAGACATTTCCTCTGTGAACTTCACCAGCTTTGCTTTCAGCTCCTGCAGCTTAGTTTGGCAGTGAACTACACAGATTTTTGCTCCAGCAAAAGCCTTTGGGTCCTGCCAGGGCAACCGGTGTGCAGGGACAAGAGGCGAGTGCGGGACACGTGCGGCAGCCCCTCGGTGTCACTCAGGGCAGAGGTGGGCTGGGGGTGCCACCGTGTGGGGGAAGCCCGCATTGCTCGCTCTGGTCTACTCTCAGGCGGACCTCTGACTGTGGCCGTGGAAAGGCAGTCAGCTGCCGTCCAGGACTGACTGGATGTTTCTATAGGAGTTTCTGGTTTTTTTTTTTGTTTGTTTTTTGTTTTTTGCAGTTGAATCCAAAGGTAATCTTTACCATTTTGCTCAGAAAGAAAACATGTCAAAGAAGAAATAAACAAGCTCTAGAGGAGGAGCGGGGAAGATGCACAAGCTCCATGGGAAGGAGTGAAGCACGCAACAAGCAGCCCACACTGCATTCCTCAACACAACACCTTCCTTCTTCATCAGGAAAACAGCACTCAGTCTTGGCCTACTAACAACCCTATGCATGCAGCCAAGAATCAGACAAGAACAAGTGAAACTGATTGAAGGTGAGCTGGTACAGCCATGCTGAATGGGGCCACTTTGTTATTGCCAAGTCAAAATCTGCCTTCATCATAGTTTTAATAAAAACTCTGATACTTATTTATATTACCCTGATATCACAAACGAGATGGCCAGTAATTTTACTTGTGATTAAAAGATATGTAACCCATGTTTATGAAACCAAAGCAAGGATGTTCAGTCAGGGCTGGAGAAATCTTAACAACTAGTCAGGTGGAATATCAGGAAAAACTCAGTCTCCAAAAGAGTGATCCAGCACTGGAACAGGCTGCCCAGGGAGTCACTGTCCCTGGAAGTGTTCAGGAAACATGTAGTTATAGGACTCAGGGATGTGGTTTAGTGGGCAGTACTGTTGGTAGGTGCATAGTTGAACTAAATGATCTCAGAGGTCTTTTCCAACCTTAATAATTCTATAATTCTGTGATTCTAATAAAGCTAAGATCCATCAGAGTCACCTTCAGTAGACCACAGGTACATGAACTCATTTCCAGATAAACTTCTCTTTGATAGGGAAATGTGGTATTAGGATTAAAAAATAAATAAATGACCACATTTTCTCTAAATGAATTTTAATTCACTTATTTCTTAAAGTCAGAGTTCATGTCTTTGCAAAGTACAAAGTCATAATGTGATTTTCAGTACTATGTCACTTTATCTGTACGCAACAGATGTTAGACTCCAAACCTTAAGGGTCTGTTACTTCATGCATACTGGGTAAGAAAGGATTACGCATCCTCGTAAGGAAGTGGAACCATTATGGGTTCCCATCCTGTAGGCACACGGGAGTAGGAGATACAAAAGATGCTCAGTGGCAGTTCAAAGCAGATGACGCAGAGTTCTTTCTGGAAGGCACGTGAAGAGCAGATTTTTCTTTGCCCTTGGCTTACGCTTTGGGATCGTATTTTCCAGTGTTTGAGCATCGCTCTCGAAGCCCCCTGCCAATAGCTGAGCCAAACTCCCGGCGCTCTCCAAACCTCCGCTCCGCCGGGGGGCGCTATGCGGGAAGGTGGCGCTACGTCCATTTCCGCCTCGCACCGGAAGCGGCGCCGCTCCCCGCCGTCATCCGCTGCGCGGCGTGTGCCGTGCCCGCCGTGGCGCCGGGCGCTCGGGAGCCAGCCGAGCGAGCCCGGGAGAGGCTTCGGCACCCCACGGCCGTTATTGCCAGCGCGCAAACACCACGGCAGCACAACAGGGGTGAAATGGGCGCTTATATTCGCGAGAACAGTAGCGGAACACCTAAGCGGGGCGCGGCTCTGTCCAAGGTGCTGCCGCGCTCCGGGCCTGATCCTGACGTCCCGCATTTCCGGCCCTGAGTGACGGCGACGCGACGGACGCCGGGCAGCCGCTGCCCGCCGCACTCCCTCCGGCGCTTCGGCACCGCGCGGCTGGAAGATGCGCGTCCTGGACGAGGACCGGAGCGCAAGAACAAAACCTCGGTGAAACTGCGATATTTTGTTGTTGTTGTTTGTTTCAGTAACAAATTTTGGACGTTGTTTGGTGTTTGCTTGCATTGCTGAAGGCTGTGGTCTTCGTGTCTAGGAGGTAACTCCTGAGGGCTACCGAGCCTGGGCAGGGTAGGGGTGTGCAAGCTAGAAAACGAAGGGGAAAATGAGGTCTGTGCTCAAACATACCTGCACACCATGAATTAGAAAATCTTATTCTTTTCAGCTTTGAAGCCAAGCACATAATTCGTGAAGAAAAAAAATACCTGTGCTTACACCTCTGAGTGATTTGGAAGCCCTCCTTCCAGTCCAGCATGCATGCAGTATGTGCAATGCTATCAACTTGGCTGTTTCAGAGGCACGTTAAATAAAAATGTTCTGAGTGATCTAGCGAGACAAAGAAAATATTTAACCTCTTAGGGAAGAAAGAGCTTAAGAAGGCAAAAGGCATCCTGTTCAGAAACATGCTAACATGCAGTTTGTCAAACAAAAGCAACCACGTTTCAGTAATGGGTTAGGAACACGATGTGTAACTGCTCTGATTCCGTATGAAAGTGAACATCCCTGTAGTTTCAAGTTGAAATAAATTGGTGTTGGACTCTCGAGCTGTGACAACCACTCCAACTTCTGCAGCCAATAGCAAACTACATGCATTGGCAGTACTGCAGAGTACTATATTTACCTGAAATTCTGGAAGTTAAACCAGAAATCATGAAAGAAAGCCACAGAACAGGTGATCAGGACTGTTCTCTACCAAGACACTCCTGGGCAGGTACATTCCTGAGCACTCCAGGCACCAGTACATCACAACTCTCACACAGTTCTAAGAAAAATAAAACCTTCCTTTGTGCTCCATCCAGGTTTGGAGCAAGCTAAAACATAACTAAGTAATTGTTATTGCTGTTGGAGTGGGGGAACCATTTCTTATGAATACAGACATAGGAAATGTCAACTTTGCATTGCACAGTGGCCACTAAGATGCAAGGTTTGTCTGGGTTTATAAACCTTTCAATGTGGGGCTGTCATTCAGATGTGTGGCAGGCAGCAGCTCCCTTCTAATAAAAATGGTCCATTATAGAGCAGCAGGCCTTTTTCCTGTCAGATGTAAAATAACAAAATTCTGCTCAGAAATGAATCCACTTGTTACCCTGCAAAGTGAGTAACTGCTGCATGGTGCAGGTAAGATATTACAATGCTCTTCTCCTCGCTGCCACAGGGTTGTGCCATTGCAATGTCTGAATCCCGGCTCTAAGAACTGCTTTGGCCACCAAGAGGCGTCTGGCCAATGGGACAGGGGCTTTCCCTGCTCTGAGAATGGGATTTGCGGCGACTCCGAACATCGCTGAGCTGTAGCTTGGATGTTTAAGGCTCCTTCTCACCCCCGGGCTCCAAAAGTGTGGTGCAAAGCTTTCTGGGGTAGGGCTCAACCCCAGAGCTGGGCCACAAAGAGCATGGGGCTCCCTGCACACAACGGGGACGCAGCCAGGAATATCCATATGGGATAAGTTTATTGTGGCAGCTGTAGCAAAATGAAGGAAATGGTGACCTAAGCAGCTTTCCCATTCTTTTTCCCCTCATGAAAGAACACGTTAGTGAGTTATTGTCCAACCTTTTGCCCACATTGAGCAAAGAGGCGTTGCTTTGAGCTGCATATACATAGCTCACTCCAAAAGTAATATTTCATATGTATTTGCATGGAAACTGCAACTGATAAAGAGCACAAGCACAAATATTTGTTAGATCAAATTACCAGTTAGAAAGCATTATTTTTCTACATAGTCACCACCATTAGCTATGTTTTTTCACCAGCAGCAAACAAGAAAATGCACACCACACTTGTCAAAATGCACACCAGTGGAGGTGTCCCACTGTCACAACACTGCAGTGCACCACCTACCTCCTCACTGTGCTCACACACACTGTTTGGTTTCCATAAGTGTTCACTGTGAACAACAACAGGTACAATGTTTTGCTACATGAAAGGATCCAGCTTCACATCTTTGGTCACATGCCCTTCCATATCAGGCACCATTTGGTCATACTACCCCTTCTGCTGCCATCTGTCACACAGCAACAAAATGTCACAGAATAGCAGTGGGAAGGTTCAACTTCTACTATTATCCCACAAACATCTGCTTCTAACATCCTAGGCCATCATAAAAAAGGTGGCATTATTTTCAGAGTAGTCCTCACAGTATATAATATAGCTACTATATATAAAAAAACAATATTTATTTTAACATTTTAAAATTAAGGCATTTTTAAAAAGTGAGGAATAAAACCATAAAACTAGAGAATATGTGACCGTGATTTTGTGAAACAGATGCATCAGGCAGGTTCAATGGCAGTGGTTGCAATTTTTAGTGAGTTCTCAAGGTGTTAATCAGTGACCTTTGAAGAAATTTTACTCCTCCCCTGCATGGGAGTACACTCTTCTTGACAATATTTTTTCACAAATGCACACATGGCCAAAAAGCACTGACACAAACAAGGCATGACTACAAAGCGAGGGCTATTTCTCTCTGTAATCACTGAATTGTAGGGGGTGGAAGGGACCCCTAGAGATCACCTAGAGAGCTTACTCTAGAAGAGTAAGAGAGTGCTTCCTTAAAGCCTGGTCAAGAGACTTGATCAGATTTTTTTAGTTGAATGCCTGGTTGCAACTCAATACATCCCATTTGAAAACTCACTTGTAAGGAATTTATGTCAACTGAAAACTATGTCAAACAAACAAAATCTTGAAACCTACACTCAGATTTCTTTTCCAAAAAGAGAAAGCAAAGCTGCATATTTTTCACCATTCACAGGGCTGGCTTTAGCCAACGCAACAAAACACACACAATTATTTGCCATAACATGAGTTAGCCCTACGCTGCACCCTCCCCTTGTCCCGGTGTCAGCCCAGGCAGAGCCCATTTCACACTGACAGTTGGCAGCACAAGGCTGGGTCAGTGGAATGGAAATCAGCTCATGGCATTTGAGGTCAGGGATGCTTTAAAGCCTTATCAACAGTCCTACTCCTAAGGCACACAGGACAGCACACAATGGCTGTAGCTATAAGGCACCACACAAGGGGACAGCAAGAAAGCAGCTCAGGAAGTGGAAATTCTCAGCAGTTGTGATGAAAGCAGAACTGATCAGGAATCTTTGGTCAGCAAAAAGCACTGACTGGGTCAGCACTGATCTTATGCTGACAAACAGTAACAATACGTCATAGCTGGGAGAGCTGGACAGAGCTTCTCAGAACTGCCCACAGTTAAGTCTGTCATGTGTATCTTTCCTTTTTTTCTTTTAAAGATTCAGACAATTTTTGCCCCATGCTCTGCTGGAGAGCAGAAAGAGCTTGCAGATGCCTTACTGCCTTTTTTTCAGCGTAGCTCCTGCGCAACATCATCTCCAGGGTGCTGAAGGGACAGCTTGCTCTCCTTGTCTCGGTTCTGATCTCGGCCTTCTTTCACCTGCAAAAACACGAGGCTGAGCCTTTGGTGGGCCATAAGCCCCCATGGCACTCAGATCCCTTCATGAGATGGGACAGGGCTGCCAGGGCAGGGAACAGGTACTAGCTCCCAGAGCCCACTAGTATCTCCAAAACATAGAGGCAGGATCTGAGGCATGGCACTAAACACTGAAGGGTACAACATGAGGGCATGCAGATGTAATGCTGATGCTGTGGACCCCATGGTTTCCCTCACTCACAGAGCTGTGTCTTGGAGGAGGTGTGGTATAGGAGCACGTTTGTACCCAAATTGACACATACGTTTTGCATGAGAGCTCCCCACATCGTGCTCATGGGAACAATGGCCAGAGCAGGCTCATGGAGTCCCCCCAGAGCAGTGACAAAGGCCGTGTCACCCTGCAGGAAGGCAGGTGGGTGCTTTCTGCTGAGCAATGCATATTCCTCATCAAATACTGAGGAGTTTTGAAAACAGCAGCAGGGGAAGGAGACACCAAGGCAGGCAGTGAGTTACATGGATACTTGTGGTCTGTGTGCCGTGCATGGCATCCATCTTCTTCTTGTGATCTGGAAATGAAGGAGAGAGATTCAGCTGTTGGGTTCCCAACACCGTGCTTCATGGGGCATGGGAAGAAAGTGTGGCTGCAGGGAGCAATGGGTGTGAGAGGTTTTCACTTAGCAGAACATCTCTGTTTTCAGACCACAAGATCTCTGCTTCATATGGAGACCAAGAAGACAGCACAGAGATGAACATCCAACTTGCTTGCAAGCCCTGCAGCTTTAACCTGCCACCCACTGGCTTTATGCTTTGTCATATTCCCTGTTCTGGGCTGTGAAATGCTCTGCGTATCCTGGGAAACTGTGAGATTCCCCTTTCCTTAGGAGCTGCTGCCAGGGTTTGAGAGCCAAACCCAGGATCTTGGTGATCAAGCAGCTATTTAGGATGTGAACCCATTGGATACTTACACCAGAAGGAGAACAGCAGCAGCAAGAGAGCTACCAGTACAGCAAGGATGCAGCTGGCAATCACATCAACAGGCTCTGAGCAGCCACGCTCTGCCAGGGAGACAGTAAGAAGTGTCAGTAGTTGCTCTTGCATCCCCCTTAACCATCTCCAAATCTCTAATGTCACCCAGATGAGGATGGAGAGGAGCACCCTTGGATTTCACACATTTGAGCTCCAGGGGCAAACGTTGGCCTGCTGTTCCCTCCCTGCTCAGCACATGGTTTGCCATGGCTGCACCAAGTGCAGATTCCCCTCCCCAGCCTGCAAAGCCACCCAGAAAGTCTCTCTACCCAACCCCACAAACACCTCAGCCCTCCCCACCAAGGAGGACACATACAGTACAAACCCAACTAGCCCTTACTATGAAGCTGCTGGAAGTTGTGGAGCAAGAAGCAGGAGAATGACAAGTTGACTGCCAGTGTCATGGCTGTACTGCACAGGTTGACACGGTCACCTGGAAAGAGGAGAATTTCTGATGCATGGGAGGGCAATGGGTGAGAAGGAGTTGGTACAGGGAGGAGATGGGGATCAGTAGGGAGCAGGGCATGGCTGTGCCCCACAGCAGGATTCATCTCTCCTGCAGTGATAACCTCAGAAGTTGCTCCAGGGCTCCTATAGGACTTTGAACACCAAAGGTTTGGGTCCCCACCAGCAACTCACAGATCTGAGCTGTGCAGCAGGCGAGTGCTTCTGGTTTGCACTGCAAGATCACTGCCATCAGTACCATGGTTATAACTGCAGCAAGAAAGCAAAGCCCGTGCAGGATGAAGGCAGCAGAAGGACCTATCAGAAAAAGGATTAAACAAGGAGTTGGGATGGGAAAGCTTCTCCTAGCTTAGGCAGAGACTACAAAGCAGCAAACCCTAACATTGATTTCTACTAATCAGCTACAAGGACACCAGGCAAGGATGCACTGGTTCAGCGAATCTTACCTTCTTCCTGCATCCAGATGACAGAGGTAACAAACAGGAGGAGACATGAGATGCCCAGCAGCCCTGTGATGGAACGAGTTAGCCATGCCCATACTTCTTTTCCTGAGAAAAAAAGGCAAACAGACTCAAGTTGGAGCTCAGGACCTCGCCAATGAGGTGCAGCCTGTGAGAGGAAATGAATGCAAGCACAGATTTTCTTTGTAAAGATCTAAATCCCCAAGGTTTTTAACTCCCAATGACAAAATCTGCTGGACTTCAAAGAGTTTTGGTGAGCTTACAAGGGCTTTGTTTGATTTCAGGAGAGACAATGAGATTCCAGCAAGGTCTGGGGTTCTGATCTGAACAAGACACCAATTTCATCTGGTTTGGTACCTCAATACGCTTCTGCCCAGGTTTTCACCTCTTTTAGTAACCTGACAAGCACTGGATTTCTTCTGGAAACCCAGTTCACAAAGAACCCAGATGGCATAAGCTCTCACCACAAGCATCACATGTATAGAGCTCCTCAGGAAAGACTACTCCAAAAACAGGACCTAATTCACAACTCCACTGTTAATACTGGGAGACAAATTAGCCTAGGACAATCTTCCCATGTACTGTAGGGCCTCACCTCTGTTCCTCAGAGGGTCTCCCTTATGCTGAGGATTGTTTTTGTTGAGTAAAAGATATAAGAACACTACAAAGATTGTGGGAAGTCTTTCTTTTAGCTAGGTCTTATGGTTTGCTTTCTGCTAACCAAAATATTGCTTGTCATTGAAGCACCCATATTAACCTGTAGGCTTGGGTATGGATGCATCACAGAGTCCTGACCCAAACACCAGTGAGCTTGGTCATCAAACCAGTGCCACCCAGAATGGGGTCAGCTCTCAGCACCCCTCACACAGGAGGCTCTCTGTGTTCTGCCCACCTTATTACAAGCCAGGGATGCTCAAGAAATGGGAAAGACTAGTATGCTTCATACCATGATACTCATTGTATACATACTGTAAGTAGCCCAAAGCCACGTGGGGTTAATGGCTCCTAGGATGCTTTATTTCTCATGCAATATATAGATGCATAAGTAGAAGTGCATGAACTCCATGAACACTGAGAAAGGTTCCTCCAACTATAAAGTGAGTTAGTAGAGTAGTTAGTTACTGCACCCTCCATCCTCTCCATGGCACAGGGAGAGGGCTCAGTTTGGGGATTTGTGTGGGCACTCACCAAGTCTGTGCTTCCCTGGCTGCAGGAGCCAGATAACAAAGCTGACGGCAGCGATGACAGCGAGCACCAGGGCAACCACAGTTATCTTCAGTGCAGCATGGAAAGGAGGCAAGAGACCTGCAAAGTGAGGCATGGGGAACTAACACTGAGGACAATTCCGAGCCACGTGGCACAGCACTGGCCCTGCTGCTGGCTGATGCTCACCTGCTTCTGTCAGATTGAAGGTTGCCTCTTTCCAGCTTACAGCATTGCTGACGTTGCAGGAGTAGGAGCCACAGTCAGACTTCTCTCCCTTTCTTATCCACAACATAGTGGGGTCATGAAGGAGCTGATTGTTGAAGAATGGCAATAGATTTCTGGGGGGAAGGGGATGTCCATCTTTATTCCAGGAGACAGCAGCTGTGGTTCCATTGGGCAGCAGGCAGGTCAGCTTGATGAGAAAACCATCCAGGTCTAAGCTGTTCAGTAGCTTAGGCTGGGGCACAGGCTCTGGAAAAGAGAAAGTGACATGGCAGCAACTCCCTTGGATTGCCCCTGTAAGAGGTATTTCTGACAACTGGTAACAATTGGGCTTCCACAGAGGGCTGCCTATTGGGCAGGCAGTCTCTACCCCCTTAGAAAGGGGAGGCCCTCTTGCCATTACTGGGACTGTCAATCAATTAGTAGAAAGTGTTCAAAAGGCTGCTTGTCTCCAAATGATGCATGACAGAAAGCATCAGCCACACCACAAATCATCCGTAATAATGCCTGTTGATCCCAAGAGGATGACTTCTTTAATTAGGGGGATTCCAGAGTCGTTTAAACCTGTAGGTATACAACTGCAAGGAAAAATACAGTTTATGTCTCAAGGAGAGAGAATCCAGGCAGCATTAGGAGGACCTGTAACCCCTAACCATTAACAGCTGGAGTACAAAGTGTGGGTGGGGGGGTTGCCCAATAGTTAATTAACCACAGGCAAAAACATGGACCCTGACTGAATACAGAAAGACAGACAGTTGATTTTAATGGTTTATATTGCATTCATCATAAAATGGATTATGAGCTAGGATAACACATCAGTTATAAATGGGGGTGGTATAATTATTTCGGAATGGAGGAAGGATTTCCTTATTTTTGATCCTCCACAAACAGCACCCTGTTTTCCAAAGCTGGAGGTATGAATTGCACCTGAAAACCCCCTGATAAGGCTGTAAGTGGTGCAGGAATGAAAGTGATACTGGTAAAGGTTGGAACTGTAATGTGGCATGACATCCTTTTGGACCTCTGAACACTACATACTCCCAAGCTAAATAAACCTGTCTTTCCTATCACTCACCTCCCCCATCACTCTAATTTGTAATTAATCATCAGCCTTTTACTTTCCCATCACTTTAATTTATAATAAAACACTCAGACAACATTTGACCTGGCTTGTGTCTCAACCTCACCCTGGGTATATCAAAGAATCTCGCCTCTTGCTCTGATAATCCCCCCTCAAAGTCAACTGTGGTTGAGATGAAAGAACTGTGAGCCTCATGGGGAGAGCAGCACCTTCCTGTTTTGCAGCTCTGCCTTGGATCAGCTTAGAGGGGCAAGAGATACTGCAAGAGCAAGGCAACACCCACGAAATTCAACAACTGCTACCATCAGACCACTGTGCCATCCTAAGGATGGGTAGCACTGACTCTCAGAGATAAGGCATGGCACCCTTGGGTCAGGGAGAGCAGCCTGAAGGAGGTTATAGGTGGGATTATCTGGGCAGTGATGACAAGGACCTTCTGGACACTTCCTTCCAAGAGAAAAGGGCTGCTCATACATAGCAGTGGTGTGGGGAAAGGATAGGACATAAGAAAAACCATCAAGTTCAGCCAAAAAGCAGCTTGGTCTAGTGGAAGTGGAAGGGCAGGTGTTGCAGCCTCAAAATATCATCTACAACTCCCCAACTATCCTTTTACTGTCTCCCATCCATGTCCTTCAAGGCAGTGATGAAACCAGAAAGTCCTCCAGTCCGGTGAGAAGGATGCATACTTGTGGTTCTATCTGTCACACTGCAGGCAAATCTTCGTCAGAACAAAACATCCTTTCAACCTATTTCGACTTACCGATCACTTCGAGGATGGTTGTCCTAGCTTTGTCCTCCATCAGGTCAACTGTTGCTTTATAGACACCGCTGTCCGCCTTCCGCAGCTGCTGCAGGAGAAGTGAGCCATTCGTTTGGTAGAACACCACTCTGCCTTCATAAGCAGAGTAGATGACTGGATCCTGCAAGTTGGCATAGTACTGCAAGATGACTTTGGGCGTGGTGCCCTCTATGTATTCCCACTCAGTGATGTTCACGTTGCTGATGGTTGGTGCATGCATCATGACAGAAGAGCCTTCTGCTGCAAGTTTTCTTTCTGTGACTTCCACGCCAAGAGAGGACCTCAGCGAAAGCAGCAGCAGGTCTGGAAACCAGATTGATGCATGCTGGGTTAGTTTAAAATAAAGAGCGAAATACAGCTTGATTTTATCACAGACCTTTTGATTTCTCAGCCCCAGTTATGCCACACATCTCATTTACTTTCTCCCTTTTTCTTCGTAAGATAAAAACATATCACTTCCATAGGACATTATATAAGTGTTTCTTAGCAAGCTCAGACAGTTCTTTGCCTTTGGAATGGAAACGACAGGACTCTAGACTCCTTGGGTGTAATGCAACGCAAAGCACAACAGCAAGATCCCAGGCTGCACTGAGCAAGGATTTGATCAAACACAACAGCCATAAGCACAGAAATAAAGAAGCTGCTTACCTTTGGAAGGCCTCAGGTAGGCAGAGATCTCCAGCAAAACATCCTTACCTCCACTGCCAACCCTTAAGTGAGGTCTGAGATGTGGTGGGTCCTGGCTTCACCCCTTCTGATCACTCAGATGCATTGCTGCACCTGAGCTCCCCTGTGTTGGCCCTGCCTTCCCACCAGGTGCTCCATCACTGCTTCAAGCCATGAATTAGCATTTCTGCTACACTGAGTATTACTGCTCAGTGGGACCATACTCAGCACAGCTTCACCAACAGAAATCATGCTGTCCCAGCAACAGGACCTTGTGGTTCTTAGGCAAGGCGATGTTGCAGCACCTGCAAGGATGCTCATTCCCTGACCAAGACAGAGGTGCAAGGAAGCACGGAAATGCTTCAGGACCTGCCCGCCACCTCTCTCAGCTCTCCTGAAGTATGCACAGCTGCCTTCACCTCTCATACTCACAGTGCATGATGGACATGGCCAAGACCTGTGGGTGCCTTCAGGCCTTCACTAGGTTTGAGCTCCTCCTGCTGTGATGTGCTCCTGGTGAGGTTCTCTAGGAATGGTGTCCTCACCTGCAAATGACACCATACAAATGACACATCAGCAGCACCTCTCCTGCTAGCTCCTATCATTGAGACCAGCACAGGAGCTGCAGTGCTTTTGTTTTCTGCATCCCTTCCCAGGCACTGCAGATTTTCAGTGCTGTAGCTTCAGCTCGTCCCGTCAGTATCCATTTATCGAGCTGCTGGCCATTATGATCAGGCTCTGTGCATTTACTGAAGCACATTTCCTCAGTGTAAACACATTCCCTCACGTCTTTGAGATGACTGAGCTCTCAAGTGGTTGCAGGCACTGCCTTACCCACCACTGTAATGACTTGGAAAACCTCAATCCCACCTCCTTCCCAGCCAGTTCTCTCCAAAGCGAATGCTTCTAGCCTGTTTGAGCTCTGTTTCATTTTTCATTATTTTTTTAGCTTTTCCCCTCTGGACTTTCTGTATTTTTTAGGAGACTGTCTTCCTTCACTCTAGAAACTCCAGTATGCACAGCGCTGGTCTGTTTGCATGAGAGATCTCAAGCAAAAACTGCCTGTGCTCAGTGTGTTTTGCAATGAGGTGCAACCATGCTCAAAGCTGCCTTCCCTGACACAAACATTGGCATCTGGACAACAGGGACTGCATTTACTGCCGGGATTTGCAAAGCTCTAGAACAAAGGTGATGGTGGAGGAGCTCATATTTTTGGTGAAGGGATTTCACCATCCTGAAATTAAAGTCTCATTTGGAACCCAAAGAAGTCAAGATGATCTGTATTAGGGGCATGTTTAGAGACTTGGCGAGGGGCACGGTCTGGTTTAGAAACAATGTGAGCCTGGTGGGAAAGGAAGCTCTGATGCAGAGATGAGGCCCTGTGCTGAAAGCTGAGCCCACTTCAGGGACACATTACCTCCTGGCAACATCCAGTTGGCTTCCATGGGCCCCAGCGTATTTCAGAGAAGCATCTGAAGGAAAGGGAGAAAAAAGTTATTTCAGTTACAGAACTGCCCCTGGAGCATATTATGGAGCTACTCTGAGCCCATGCTCAGCCCAGCGTCCTAACCCCAAAAGTAGCCAAAACCCGAGGGGAGAAGGATACAGCCAGGGCACATCCTGCTCAAGCCTGTGATGGAGACCTCCAGTCCTGGCTGTCCCCACCACCCAAGGTGGGTGATTCCCTGGCTTCTGCCCTAATCAAAGGACTTCAGGAAATGTGCTTTTAGAGGAAATCACCTGAATGCCTGTGAACTGCAATACCTGAGGAAGAGCAGATGCTGCAGGCCACAGAGCCCTGGTGGCAGAGCTTGTATCTGAATGCACACACTCGGGGCTTTTGGTGGAGCTTCATGGGCTCCAAGAAAGCCCTCCATGAACTCTTTGAAGTGGAGAAAAAGTGTGAAATGAGGTCTGCTTTCCCTCTGCAAAATGCCTGTGATCTTGGAGGACAGTATGGGGCAAAGGGCTGTGGGGGTGCTGATGCAAAAATCAGCCACTTTCCTCACATTTTCTCTGGCATTCTCTTGCTGTCTGAGATATGGGCAAGAAACAGCTGAGGCTTTTAAAAGGGAAACAAGAAAAATGTTCTTTACTGGTATATGCAGCTATTTTAAGGATGTAGGAGCAAGGGTTGTGGAGGAGGAAGGCACCATTTAGAGATGAAGAATTTCCATCTTCCAAGCAAATCCCAGCTGGCATACTCTATTTCCCAGTCAGTGCAACAGAGTCCTAGAGTTCCTCCCAGATCTCCCCATGCACACAGGAAGGGACAGAGGTTCCCCCAGTAAAGAATAAGGCAAGTCTGCAAGAAAGGCTCCTCTGGAGGGAGGATGGTGGTTTGGAGGGGCTTTCTTCTGTGGCTCAGGAGAAGGAACAGAAATCTCCTCCAGCTCAGGAAGGCTGCACAAATCTGCAGCTCTCAGAAAAGAAGTGGTGTTCCAGGACACAGTCAGTGTCATCCAGGGGCCCAGGCAGTATTGCTTCACTGCCAGGCAAGTTTGCAAGCAGGCATGCAGTGCACTTCCTTCGCAAATTGCTGCTGCCCCTTTAAAAAATTAATCCCTCCTCCATCTCCTCAGGTTGTGATATGGAGAAATGCGGCCCCCATAAGGGCCCTTGGGAAAAGGAATTCATGTCTATGTCAGACAGTTTGTCATGACCAGGCTGTTGTTCCTAAGGAAGTCTGTGTCAGGAGCCAAAAACTGCCTCCTCCCATGGATGTTTGCTGTAGCGTGGGATTGGCAGCAAATGCTAAAACTTTCCGCGGGTGCAGATGTTAGAAGTTTTAGCTAAAAGAAGGAGGGGGAGGACAGGCCCACAAAGACGGTTAACAGTTTGTGAAAAGGCAGTGAGGTCTGCTGCTGGGAGCCAGGAGCCAAGACATGGGATGCTGCCAAGAGAGTGCAGTGACTTGTCAAGAGCACGGACTGCTGTCTGCTGCTGCTCTTCTGCATGGGCAAGAATGAGAAGAATATAAAGCCCTGGGAGTGCAAGTAGAAAACACTTGTGCACAAGTTATCTTCTCCATTTTGCCAGCTGGAGCAGTAGCCCACACGGATTTACTGAGGGGAAATACTGCTTGATCATCATAGTAGCTTCCTGTGATGTCATGACTGGTTGGGTAAGTGAGGGGAGATCAGTGGATGTTGTCCACCCTGATTTCAACAAAGCTTTTGACACTGTCCCCCGTAACATCCTTGTAGGTAAGCAGAGGAAGCATGGGACAGATGGGAGGACAGGAAGGTGGACTGAGAACTGGCTGAAGGGCACAGCTCAGTGTTGTGATCAGCAGCGCAGAGTCTAGCTGGAGGCCTTTAACTAGTAGCATGCCCCAGGGGTTGGTACTGGGTCGGGTGTTGCTTGACAGCTTCATCAGCAAGCTGGATGAAGGAGTAGAGTATATCCTCAGCAAGTTTGCTGAAAATACAAAGCCAGGAGGAGTGGCTGACACACCAGAACCTGGACTGGCTGAGAGCTGGGTACAGAGGAACCTGATGAGGTTCAGTGAGGTCAAGTATAGAGACCTACACCTGGGGAGGAATAACTGAGTAGATCATACCAGTTATGGGCTGACCTGCTGGAAAGGAGCTCTGCAGAGAATGACCTGGGTTTCCTGGCGGCCGTCAGCATGGCCATGAGCCAGCAGCATGTCATTGTGTCCAAGAAGTCCAATTATATCCTGCTGTGCATTACAGCGAGTGTGGCCAGCAGGATGAGGGCAGTGATCCTCCCTCTGCACTCTGCCCTGGTGAGGTCACATCTGGAGCACTGTGTTCAGTTCTGGGCTCCTCAGTTCAAGAAAGAAAAGGAACTTCTAGAGGGCCACAAAGATGATGAGAGGCCTGGAGCATCTCTTTTATGAGTAAAGGCTGAGAGATCTGGGGCTGTTCAGCATGGAGAAAACTGAGAGGGGATCTTTTTGAAGCTTAGAAATGTCTAAAGGGTAGTGCTGTGGTTTAGCCCAGCAACAGCTCAGCACCACCCATCATTCCTCCACCCCACCTCATCCCAGAGGGATGGGGGAGATAATAATAATAAAAAAAAAAAGTAGAAAGTGTGGGTTGTGATAAAAATTATCTTTTAAGAAAGAAGAGAAAAAACTGTAATGATATATGTACATGCAAAACAAGTGATACACAAGGCAATTGCTCTCCACTTGCCAGACAATGCCCATCAGCTCCCCAGCAGCAGCTGCTCAGCCAATTCCTCACTATGTTTCACAGTTTTTCTTCATGATGTCATGTATTATGGAATACTTCTGTGGTCATTTGAGGCCAGCTGTCCTGGTTCCATCCCCTCCCAGCTTCCAACAGTCATTTGGGTGAGGGGAGAGCAAAACCCACAGAATCCCCTCTGACCTATTAATGAATTATTCCAAATCGCAAGCTGCACTTACGCAGCAGCAATGCCATGCCTTGACCACAACGTTAGAGAGGGCCTGCTGACCACAAAAGGTCTCTGACTTATTTACAGCAGCTGTCAGAAGCCTTTCTTGGGGGCAGTGGGTGGGGGAAGCATATAGGAGGGAGAAGAGTGGCAGTTCAAGTATGCATCCACCACTGGAGCAATGGCCCTAACTACACAGCATCACTGGATCCAAGGGTGGTGATGTCTCTCCATCTTTCTCACTCTTTTCAAGCCGTGCCATACCATGGTGGCTTACCACCAGTAAGGAATCGATATATCAATCTAAGTACTGTAGTGGGCTATCAGTAAATATTTCATCCATTCTTTGGTGCCATTTCACCTGAATTTACTCTTAAGAGATCTCAGACCTTGCTACCTTTGTAGCTCAGAATTGGGTGGTGATGCATGGCACTGTGCACACAGTGCCTCTGAGACCAGCAGCTCTTCAGTGCACTCAGAAGCACGTGGTACCAGCGTGTATGATGGGTACAGATACAGATGGAGCTGACTGATATATATCAGGCAAATATTTCTTCTTGTTTGCAGCCTGCCTGTTTGTATTTAAGGCCTTTGCTGCAGAGACTGTTATCTATGGACTCCCTTGATAGAAGAAATGCAAATCAGCTTCGGAAGGTTAAATACGTTATCAAACAGGAAACCCCGCGGTGAGAAATGTTTCGCCCAGCTGGTTCCATCTCACTGAACAAAAGAACGGACAAAAGCAGTGAAAAACATGGAGAACTCTCCACAATGGTGGAGTTACATAGCAGGAAAAAACAACACTCATCCTCTGTAAGAACAGGACAGCTCAGCAAAGCTACTGCAGACTGCAGCAACTGCTTTTTGAGTTCTTCATTTCATGCTCTAACGGAAGTAACTAAAAAAGGGGAAAAAATGAACCCCGTAAAAAAGTGTTTTATGCAGAATTGCAGCCCTAAGCCCAGAGATGAGCACCTCTGTGTGCGAGGGAGTTCCCTGCAGCCTCACAGCTAGTGCTGGTGATGCCAGCAAATCGGGGCCGTGGGCATAATTCCTTTCTTTGCAGGCAGCTGCAAGTGCATTGTTTTTTTCAGCTCTATAATGGCTTTGGAAGTGCTTATTTGGTATTTCTAGGGCTCTAGAAAAGGGAAGAGCTGAGCTGGAGGAGCAGAACCTGGTTCTCTATAGGGGAGAGTGGGAGTGCCATGCGGGAAGCACTACAGGGTCCCCCGATCCCCATAGCTGCAGTCCCACGGGTCCATTGCCCTCATTCTGTCCCTGTCCCTTTTGCTTTGCCCCTGTCCCCCTCCCCAGCTCTCCTCCCTTCCCCCACCCCAGCTCGGCTAGCTCACCCCACGTGGGCACTCACCTCCTCTTGCAGCTTCTCTTGAAAAAAGCTCGCAATTTCTGTGCTGCTGGGGTGGGTGGAGCATCCAGAGCCAGTCCCTCTGAGTGATGTAAACCAGTGCGTGTCTAGAAGCACTGGATTCACAGTCCTCACTACTTTCCTTATTTTCACAGTAAAGTAGATAGGTGGGCTCTGGGTGGTCAGCAGAGGGCTGATAACCAGCAGAACAGCAGGGTTATGGGCAGCAGCACAAAGTCTCAACAGCACTGGGTTGCAGGGGTCAGTGCTGGGGCCAACACTACCCAGCAGTGCCACCTCACTGGGATGAGTGGCACCAAGGGTGATGCTGGCACCCTGGGGGAACTGGGCAGGCTGGAGACACGGGCTGAGGGACCTTGTGGGGCTCAGCATGTGGAAATATAAAGCACTGCCCTGGGGAGGGACGGCCCCACACTGGGGCAACCTGTGCTGGGACAAGCAACTCCTTCCGTAGTCTGATCACTGCATCCCACAGCCTGCCACAGCCTGCTAGATTAAATTTTAAGCTTAATAGTCTTGCAGAGAAACCAAGGACTGCTATCACAACTAAGCAAAGACAAAAAGTCAATAGATAATTTCATGTACCATCAGGTACCAGGGGAACAGGAAAATGTGACAGAAGGTGGGTAAATAGACAAATATGGCCTATGCCCCTCGGAGGGGATGCTGCTACCTGTAGCCAGGCAGCATTCCTCATTGCACCGATTGTTGCAGGGAGAGTGTTTCCCTTACAAAGGGCAGAAAAGTCCCATCACAGGCTCGTTTTGTGTCTGCTTCCCCTTGGGCCAGCCGCAAGGATCCCACTTGCAGAACTGCAAGTGCTCAGCAACTGCTGTTTGGGGTGAACTGAAGGAGAGACTTTACAGAGCTGCAGAAGTGAATGAATTCTTAGCCCTCAACCCTAAAACAGCTGCAGTCCAGAAAATGCTCTCTGGTACTGTCAAAAAGCTGAATATCATATTGGCATCGTGATGGGATGGGGGCATCTTGCCCAAAAGCCAATTAGTTGCTAGGTCCACACATTGTTTGCTTTGTGCAATGAGGTGCTGCTGAAGGCTGTAACAAGCAGTGTTAAACTGGAATTGTGCAGCAGTTAAACTTGCTGAGCTCTGAAACACAGCTCCTGCTGAAGTCAGTGGAAGAGGAAGCCAATGGGAACAGGAAATCCTCTGCACAAGCAACACCCTCATCTTGGCCTACACATCACACCCTAGAACACCTCCCAAACACCCCATATCTTCCTTCCTGCACAGAACCACAACAGTGAACAGAGGAGCTGTTGTCAACAGCCAGCAACAGGTGCAATGCTCCTGCAGAGCAGTTTGCATTCAAGGAAACAGTTTTAAAACACACGAAGGTCGCTGCAGGCATGGATGCTGCTGGATGAGGAAAACAGCAGTCCTTAGGAGATGCCAGCTCACTTGTAAAGGTCTTCAGGGGGCACTCAGAGCTGTGGATAAGAGAGAAAAGAGCCTGAACCTGCCCTGCAAAGCACTGTGTAGTCACCTGCATGTAGAGAGGAAGCAGTAGAGTGTGGCCTCAGGCGGCAGCAGGAAAAGGCTGGGGTGGGCATGGTTGGTTACCTACACACTCACAAACATACACAGCCTCATTAATGCCATAAACTAGTGAGGGAGATGCTTGTAGCAAGTTTTAAAGGCGTTTCTCTAACCCAGAGACTGGTTTTAAAGAGGAAAATAAATGGGAAAATGTGTGTTTGAACTCTCTAGTGCTGTGTTTAATAAATAAAAAATAAAGACAAACGTTAATTTCATTGCTGTTTATCTCCAAGATATCATAGGCTCAGACCTATGAAACTGAGCCATTAACACATTGAGTCAGCCACGCAAGAGACATTCCCAGTGTCTAGCAGGTTAAATCAGGATCCTTGCTGATGGGCAGGGACATCTCGAAGGAGCTGGAGGAAAGAAATATCTCACAGTGAGGGTGCTATGTCACAGAGCAGGCTGCTCTGAGAAGCTGTGAGTGCTCCATCATTTGATGTGTATAATTTAGGTTGGATGGGGCTTTGAGCAGCCTGATGTGTTAATAGATGTGTTGGACCAAATGACCCTCAAGTTCCCTCCCAGTCCAAACCATTCTGTGACTCCACGTGCTGACAATCAGAGGAGCCACAAGTGCAGCCCTGCCCCACACCTGAAGCCCCAAACACCAACAAGACCCCATGCACAGCTGTGATGCTCCTTTCTTCAGCTCAGGATAGTATTGGTGGGGGCACAAAGAAGCTGTCTGAGGCTGTGCATTGGATTTGCCCTGGACGTGAACCTCTCCAGAGCATCCCATCCCAAACCAGGGTGAAATCAGGAACTGTGAGGTGAGAGCTGATCTGTGCCTTTCTTGGGGTCTAAACCTTGGAACAAGGCATGTGTTGGTTTCCATATCCCACTCTTTTCACTCCAAGATGATACGTGTGCGTTTACTTGGGAAAAGGCAAAGAAGGCTGTACCTTTCCTTGTGTGCACAACCAGAATCACATTCCTGCAGCCATCCCTGTGTTGTGTGATCTGTGAAAAAAACACATTTACTCCCAGACATCATTGAAAGCACCTGAGAGATACAGCATGGAGTGCTGATTACAGGGGATGGCAGCTGGGATAGGGAAGGGAAATCATCACCAGAACGATTAGGAGGATT
The DNA here is from genome assembly GCA_013399175.1 of Odontophorus gujanensis. Taxonomy (NCBI): domain Eukaryota; kingdom Metazoa; phylum Chordata; class Aves; order Galliformes; family Odontophoridae; genus Odontophorus; species Odontophorus gujanensis. Next base: position 42,569 of record VXAB01006856.1, on the reverse strand, counting down.
TCACATAAGCAGAAAAAACAACTTTTGAACAATTCACACTGGAGCTTGCTGCCATACGGGCTCAGGGAAATGAGGAGCACTTACAGCAGAGGAAGATGGCGAGGAGTGGCAGGGCCAACACTGCTGCTGTGCTGACCACAAGGGTGGTGACATCCACAAATTCTGTGCAGCCTTCTTCTGTGGTCAGACAAGGAAAAAAGAGAAGACAACTCAGAAAGAAAAGACAAGAGAATAGCAGCTTGCCACTATGAAAACATGCTTAAGTACACTTAGGAAAACAAACAAACAAATTTTCTCTGAGGAAAAAAAAGAAAAATGTTTTGATGGATTTTTTGGAGCAGTCCCAACCAAATGGTTGGTCAGAAGGGCTATGGCAGACAACTTTCTCACCATGGCGCTGGTGGATGTTCTTCATGTGGAAACTGCTCGTCAACACCACCAAGAGCACCCCTCCTGGAGCAGCATAGCCCAGCGTGCGCTGTGCTGTCCACAGAAAGGACAAGAAAGAAATGTTAATGCTTGCCCCCAGAGGTGGCCAGGGGCTGCCAGCATCAACTGCCACATGAGCAACGAGAGCTGTGGCAAAACAAAACTCCCTTATCATTTGGTTTTATCTCCATTCTTGCCATTCATGATCAGCTCACCTGTTGTGCTTTTGAGCTGGGTAAGCTTTGTAGGCTGGAATGCCACAGTAGAGGCCACTAGGAAGGTGATCACAATCACATACAAAAGGAAAATCTCTGGCAGTATGACAGCAATGGATGGACCTGGAAGAGAGCAGCACAGAGCTGAGCACCACTTCTTCCATTTGCCTACCACTTTCAGGATTTTATGAGTCTCCATCATGTCACCCTCCTGGCCTTCCCAGTCACTACCCCACCCCCACAGGGTGCAGCTCCATTCCTTGGTCATTCTAAGTGCCCTCCTGCAGTTACCCACTGGGAAAAGTCTTTGTGGAAGAAAAGGTTTTGTGTATATTAGTGGTATAAGTGAGTGTCTAATCCATATGATCATCCACAGCAAGCTGAGATCACACATGGAGAAACCATATGTTGTCCCTGGTGGGTTTATTCAGCCTACGGAGCACCCTTCTCTCCAGCCAACACATGGATGTTCATCTGCCATAAGGTCTCCGCCCCGGTGATTACTCTTGCATGTTGTACGCTTTATGAGGGAAAGGATTGAGATCTGCACTGCAACACCCCCAAAAATGCCCTTTACCTTCTTCTCGCATCCAGAGGAGCCCAGCGGTGCCAGTCAGGATGGAGGAGATGCACACCAGCCCGCAGGTGTAGGCACTGAGCCACCTCCACAGCTCTCCCCCTAGACACCCAGAGCAGAGTGGGGTGACGTTTATGTCCCCCCAGGCTGTCCCACACAAGTCCCCAGCCCTCCTTTTGGGATGCAGCAGTGAGGTATCCCTGTCTAGGGTATAGTAGAGTTGACCCACTTTAAAGAAGGGCTAGCAACCATTGCACAGTGTATATAAAACAATTAAAAATTGAGTCTTAGAATGAAAATGCTCTGAGATGCCTCATTTTCTACTGAAGTGTCTCTCAGTCATCTCAACACTCTAAGAAAAATTATGTAAGGATATGCCAGGGCTTAACCTAACCTGAAAACAGAACAAAATCAGATTTCTCCATTAAAATAAACAAAAAACAACAACCAAGGAGTGTTAACTCTTTAAAAGACCATCCAGATGAGAAGAGAAGATGTTTAGTCATCAGGAAGGGAGCATGAGTTGGTTACTGTCTCTTCCCACAGCATTACTCCTTACTCAGCACCACTGGAGGAGGAGGAAATTGGGTATCCAGCTGTCCCCAGTGCAGACTCACTTATTCTTAGCTTTTCAGACTGGCAGACAGGAAAAATTATGCCCCATCCTGAGACAGCAGCGAAGACCACAGCGACCACTGAAATCCTCAGCACATCCTGCAAGGGAGGGGAGAGACCTGGAGGAAAAAAAAAAAAAAAGCAATCTGTGAAGCAGAGTGAGGTCACAGCAGGATGAGCATGGAGGGCTCTGGCGAGCCATGGGGTTCCATCCTCTGACCGTGTCCTGCCCTACACTGCCTTGGCCAAGGGTTGACTCAGGCTTAGGGACAGTCTCTAAGAAGGAAAGAACGTATTCCTCTGCCCATCCCACCCACCAAGATCTGTGGCTTGGCGCCGGCTAGAGGTGGGACGGAAGACTGCAGATTGCTGCCCAATCATCCTACAGCAGCGAGCTCTGTCTCGCAGCACATGGCATCCTGGATGGCAAGACCTTGGGAATGGAAGAAGAATGGAGTGAATTAACTCAAGGATGCTGAGGACGGTTGGAGCAAAGGAAGAGTGTGGGGTTCTGGGGAGCAGCACCTCTCCATGTCTCTCTGAACAGCACATGGGAAGCTCATTTTTTGCCACTGATTTAGTGATCACCTGCAACAGTGATGTTCAGGGAGGTCTCCTGCCAGCTTATCCCATTGCTGACATTGCAGGAATAGGAGCCACAGTCCGACTTCTTTGCCATCCTCAGATACAAAACACTGATGCTTCCGGAGAGGCGGTTACTTCTGTCTGGGGGAAGCATCTGCCCATCCTTCTTCCAGGTGAACGTGTCTGCCCTGCCCTCCGCCACCTCACACAGTACCTCACCACTGGCCTTGGCCACCAGGCCACTGCTCCAGAGCTGAGGGTGAGACACGGGCTCTGGAAAGGAAACAGAAACACCAGCACTTCTCTCAGATCTAAGCAGGACCATCCACAGTGGGGATCAGGGTGGTAGCATTAAAGCATCTTTGAATCTGCATGGATGAAATCACAGGTGACTTCTGCTGGAAAGTCTTGCACTGCACAAGGTTGCTGGGCTTTGTGGTATTTATTTTGTTTCCCTAGTTGAGTCATTGGTTCTTAAATCATATTTGGGTTAACACAGGGCATTTAATATATGAGGGAAAAAAAAAGAAAAAGGAAAGCAAATTTCATTGCCACAGAGAAGCTGCAGTAACATCGTGGCAGCAGTGTTATTAGATTGAAAACAACCAGATCAAATTAAGGAAAATGGCAAGAGCAACATCGAGAAGGGACTTGTGTGTTATTTAAAGCATGCTCTTATCTCTGCAACAGCAGTTTGTGCCTGTAAATAGCAAACAGCCTCACACAGCTTGGTGTGTGGGTGAGGACTTTGGTGACTTCTCCTTAAAGGCCACCCTACTGAGCTTCACTCCCATCAGTGCTATCAGCTTCCCCTTGGAAATGATGTGGCATGGGTAACACTGGCCACAGCACTGCCAACCTCTCCATCACTTCTCAGAGAGCAGAAAAGAAGGGCTGGAAGGGGCCTTCTGGTATGAAGTCAAGCCTTTTCTCACATCCAGATACTGAAGAAGCATCACCAGTTCTAGTGGTCTCCCAGAGATCCCTGAGAAGGTCTCTATCCATGGCTGGTCCAAGTTCCCCACGTCTGGCCTGTTAGACTTAACCCAGATCTCTTCCCCCAAACCCCTTCACTTGGCTGATAATCCATACATATTCAAAAATACTGCTTGCATCCATCGCCTCACTCCTCTCTCTCATGGCCACCACTTACTGAGGACATCCAGCAAGATCATCAAGCTCTCCCTTTCTTCCTGGTTGACAGTCACTCTGTAGATGCCTCTGTCACTTTCCCGGAGGTCCTCCAGGAGGAGAGATCCATTGGATGCATGCAGGTGGACTCGTGCAGCGTAAGGCACGTGGATGGTCAGGTTGTGCCTCTCATACTGCAGGACGGTGTGGAAAGTGGTGCCATTGAGGTGCTCCCATTGCACAGAGTGGATGTGTGTGATGTTAAGTGGCCCCACAAGCTGCACTGAGGAACCCACCACAGCCACTCTTCTCTGCAGGACTCTCTCCACTTCTGCAGCCTGTTTCAAAGGCATCAGCAGCCCTGGATGGCAGAAGATGGAGAGAAGACAAGCCAGGGAGATGGAGCAACCCTCAGGAGGGACTGTGGTACTCACTGTGCCAAGGTCACGCAGGAGGCATCTGGACAGCTTGGTCATTATGTCTCACAAACTATTGCCATTAGGCAGTGTGACATCCCATCTGGAGCTTATATTGGATGCTTTGAGAAACCTGGCTTCAGGGCTGAGGCCTTTTCTAGTCAAGTCTTACATGTAAGGGTGGCCTTCCCTACCAGCCTGTGCCCAGAAGGCACGTCCCAGTCATCTCATTCCCAGTTCCTGGTCTAGTTCAGAGCTGAAAGCTCTCACCTGAGTGAGATAGAGCTGCTTCCCTGAAATGCATGGCAAACTGTGTTATTTTTTTCATGAGGCTCTGAGGACTTCAAGGGGTCACAGCTCCCAGACCAAATGGAATAAAAAGGTTTTCAGGGAAAGATGAGCAGAAATAACAGCTAAAATCCTGGCTTGTAAAGCAGAGTCCTTACAAACAAATGAAGATGAGGGTAAATAGTTTAGAGGAAGGAGTCACCTTAGGCAGAGGAAATGAGTGGAATGGCATTTGTTTACCTAGAAACAGTAACAGTCATTTAAGAAAAGGTCTTTATTAGCCAGGCACAAGCCCAATGAATTGCCAGTGGCGCTCCTTGCACTACAAACACATCTGTGCCTCTACTGATGGAAACTCCTGGGTTTCTGTTTGAGGTCCTCCTTCCCTCAGCAGGACAGCCAGGCTGACCCTGAGGAGATGGCCTGAGGTGGGGAGGAGCAGTAGCAGAGACACAGCGGGCAGTGCAAGCTGTGCTTCCTCCTCTCCCTCCACCACATCTCAGTTCCTGCCCTGGTGAAAGCTATTGCTGTTCATTCACACTGCTAACCCTCCTGAAAATCACCCTCCCTGAGCAAACTGGCTATTTCCCCTAGGAGATCTGCAGGGCAGGATAGAAATCAGCCATAACAAGGCAAACAAAATGAGCCCAGCTGATGGTTTTTCCAATTCTCATGCTGGTAACCGATAGAAACAGCCATCAGGTTTTATTCTTGTGCCTTCATCACCTGAGAAATGCGTGCAAGGAGAATAAGTGAGTTTATAACAGAAAATCCCCTTGTTCTAGAAGAACACTCTTCACACAGAATCATCAACATGAAATAAGAGAAAATACTTCATTATGAGCACCTTTTTACAACTGCAGCATCCCAAGGTCATCCTGTACACACTCAGCACTCACTAACTCTGTGACACCTGAGCAACTGCATATATCTTAACAGGTTTTTTTCCCCATTTTAGATGCTCAGCCTGAAAACCTTTGTACATTTTTTCTTCAAACCAGCCAGTGCATATGTAGTAATCTCACCACAGTGAGATAAATGTTGTGCTGTCACGTAGATTGATCTTGGTACAAACTTACCTGCAGAAAACTCTTAGCCTCAGTGCCATGCTCCTGAGCTGCTTCTAGCTCCTCTGCCTTGGGGTAGCAGAACAGAAATGCTCTTCCCTTGGAGGACGAGCATCTAGCCCCATTTAAAAAAACCTGACCCGTATAGACCAGCGATCCCCGTGCATAGTTACACAACTGCTTAATCCAGTGCTGGTGTGCCCCAGGTGAGGATTCAGACTCGAGCCCACTGGGTGGCATCAAACCCCCATTTACCTGCCAGGAGCATCCCCAGCAGCTCCACGGGATGGTGCAGCAACATCCGTCGAGGGGAAAAGACTCAAAATTGCTGTACTAAAAAAAATACTAATTCCTAATTTCGAGTCAGGTTGTTGCTTGCGAGGCTGGATGGCTGATGCTCTGCTCCGCAGGGCAGCGCCGAGGCTGGGCTGGCTCCAGGCTCACGTCTCCCCGTTGGTTGCTCCTCTCTGCCCCTGCTGCCGCTTCTCCTCCTTCCTGGGAGGTTTCTGCCGGCAGCAGCCACTCCCGCCCCAGCGTTGTGATGCCCATCCCGATCCCGTACCCACACGGCATCTCGTCCCAGGGAGCCAGGCCGTGCCCCAGAAGTGGCCCTGCAAGAAATGCAGAGCTTGGTGGCCACGACGACCCAGGGAGAAGAACCCACCCGACTCCAATCCGAGGAGGGGTTCCTATTTCCATCCTGAAAGTAATATAAATTCCGGGTGAGGTCAGAAGATCCATCTCCATCTCTTTCATGCGTCCTCCCCCAGAGAGCAGCCCAGTTCCCTGAGGCAGTTTCTCCCCCCCCAACCTGTTTCTAGCAGTGTCAGGGGCTTTGTTTCACTTCCAGTGGTGTTCTCCTCCACCAAGACAGATTCAGAATGGATCACCCATGTGGCAGAAGCTCTCTGCAAGAGGAATTTCATTTTAAGGAAGTGTGCACTGAAGGAGTACCTGGGGACCAGGTTGAATGGTCAGAGAGATGAGAAGTTTGGGGAAGTTGGAGCCTGGGGCCAGAGCTCCAGAGAAAGATTTATTGCCCTGCTGAGCAAGGCCAGCTCCATCTGACTCCTTTGGGCCATCAAAATCAGAGTGAGATGGAAGCTGTGACCAGGCTGCACAGCCCGAGGAAGTGATGGGAGGATGTTATGAAGCCCAAAGTAAGCACCACCAACATGGTGAGGTGTGGCTGCTCTGTCACCCCTATCCACACTCCATCTGAGCCAGGGAAACTCATCTGAGCCACCTGATGACATCAAGCCTTTTGTGACCCATATTTGGTGTTTGTATTTGCTGTCCTCTTTCCAATTTCTTGACCCTTCCTTTCTCTGACCCAATCTCTTTCCAAATTAATAAGCCCATACTTACTTCCCCCTTTTGTTCCTCATTTTGCTGCACAGAATCATAGGAGCACTGGGTGGTTTGGGCTGGAAGATCCTCTGATCCAATCTCTTGCCATGGGACATCTCTCACTACATCAGGTTGCACCCAGCTCTGTCCAACCTGCCTTTCACCACCTCCATAACACTTATCCTGGCAACCTGCCCCAGTGCCTCACCACTCAAATTCAGTATCTGGAGTAGATCCACCCCTAAATTTAGTATTTCTGACACCACTACATAGGCTGTCAGCTTTCTCTGGCACTTTTGGTATGGTTATCTCAGCAATTTTGGCCACGTCTGAAACCCATGCAAACCTTGTAGCTCCATCTCTGAGTTCTGATGCTTCGCACATTATGATTTGTCACAGCCAGTGATTTCCCTCTTATTCTTCCTTTTATTTATTATTTTTTTTTTTCCTTTTTGCTAAAGCAGAGGCTGTTCCAGTTTGGATCTCTTCATGCTGTTTTGTTGCCAACGGTGCATTTTCATTTTTCATAAAACTTCTCTATTTCCCTGTGCCCAGCAAAGTGCATGCTCTGTATTCCTATCTCCTTGGTTCCTCAGTGCAGGGTCACGTCACCATACATTCATATTCAATCACAGCAAAGCAATGCTGCACCCAGGGTGCTCAGGACAGCTGCAAAACTAAAAGCAATCAAAAGCAGTGTGAAGGTGATGGTGTTAAACTGCAGCAGAAAAATTCACTTTGTCACTAGGAGCAGCAGCTCCTTCCCCTCCTTGGAGGGGATGCTCCCACCATGTTCCCAGCATCCATACCCACCTCTCCAAAGAGACATGCTTACCAATCAGGATACTCCACCATGTTATTCCTTCCACAGCTCCATGGAAGAACATTTTAAAGCCGTGTTCTACCCTTAATCTTAAATGAACAACATGAAAAATGAGGTAAACTCCTTTCATATGTACTTCAAAAGCTTTTCTGGCACTTGTTTTGTACCCTGTGCCTCTAAAAGGGCTGGGAGAGATCAAATAGCAAACACAGCAGCACGAACCTGAGAATATTGGCTGCGAGGAAGAGTTGCTGATATACTGCTTTGGGTCAGGGCACCTTCTTGCAGTTGGAGAGAGATAACAGCTGCTGACCATCAGCAGATGTGTACCCAGTGTCACAGCCTGTCCAAAGGCACAACCTCAGGCATCACTTTCCAGCCCCACACTGCTGTAACTCACCTTATCTTGAAGGGACAATCATTGGTATCTGCTAGAAAGTGTCTGGATGAAGAAGAAAATTGCATTCCTTGGTTGATCTCAGCTTTCCTGTTGCAGGCAGTTTGGAGCACCCTGGCCTTCACCAGGAGGTGCTTGGCTGAAGGGTTTTCCACATAGTGTTGAAAGAGAGGAAAAAACCAAACAAACAGTAATGTGACTTCTCCACCAGATCAGTTCTGGTGAAGCCCTGTGACACTTTTTCACTCTGGGTGGATAGGATGGCAGAGTCCCAGGATGGCAGAGCAGCGGAGGCCTGCGGGCACCTTTTCTAGACCAGCAGCTTGCTCACATAGTGTCTCTTAGAGATGGTCACCAGGACCATGTTCACTTTGGTTTTGAACGTCTTGGCCTGGTTCTTCAGCCCCATCTGCTTGATAAATTCACTTATCCAACCCATGCTTCGTCAGCTTCTCTATGAGGATGTTTAGGGAGATAGCATCAAAAGCCTCACTAAAGTTGAGGTAAGCATCTGCCCTCATCTACCAACCAACCACTTCAATGCAGAAGGTTTTCAGTTTGGTTAAGTGGCATTTCTCATCCATAAATCCATGCTGACTCATACCAATCACTTTCTTGACTGTCACATGTTGGGAAGTGGCTTCCCTCACCTACCCAGGATTCGAGGGGAGGCTGACCATCCTGGAGCTCCGCCAGATCCTCCTTCCTGCCCCTTTCTGAAGGCAGGAGTGATGTTTGCCCTTCACCTGCCTTCATGAACCTCTCCCAGTTATCACAGCCTCCCAAAGACAACCGAGAGCAGCCTTGTCATGACATCAGCCACTCTCAGAGGTCATGTGTGCATCCCATCAGGCCCCATGTGCCTACATACATTCAGTTGGCTTGGGTACTCCCTAACCTGCTCCCCTCCCACCAAGGGGGACTGGTCTTACTGATGAAGACCGAGGTGAAGAAGGCATCAGGTATGTTGACAGTTTCCATGCCCTTTGGCACCCCTGCCCCACTCAGAGCAGGTCACACTCAGCAGAAGATGACTTTCAGCCACATGGGATGGACTAAAACATGGAAGAAAAAGCTAGGACAAGCAGCAGGGCTGCTGAGAGGAACAGTGCACTAGATGAGCCTTTAAAATCAAAGGTTGCAAGTATCTGGCAGAGGAAGCTGCTCTGAGATGCAGCGAGCAGTGTCTGAGGGGGAGGTCTGCGAGCAATTAGCCATCTGCAGCCACAAAGAAAGCCACACTGACCTTTAAAAGCTACAAAGAGCAGTCAGAGAAGGGGCCAGAGAGGCAGAGCCCTGTGAAAAAGCTGCTCAGAGGAGGAAATGGAAAGGCAGAGGCAGCTGATGAGGCTGCAGCATAAGACATAAGCCATGACATGGCGGAGATGGGGACAAAATGCTGCCAGTAGAGTATGAAGCAAGAAGGGGAGCAGAACATCAGGGCAGGGGGAGGGAAGAGGGCAAGAACAAGGCAGCAGGCAAACCTTACAAAGAAAATGTGGCCAACCATTCCTCCCCTCTCTTTTAGCTTGTGCTCTACTGGTTTCTGCAGTTTGCTCTGTGTTTTACACATAGCATGGGATGCAAGCAGAGCCGTGGGCTTGCTGTGGGGAATCTGTGATGGACTGGGACTAGATGATCTTAGAGGTCTTCTCCACTCTTTATAATTCTATGGCTCTATGCCTCCCCCCAATTCTCAGCTGCATGAGGACCTGATTTCCCATCCTCTGGGCTCCTCTTACAGTCTACCAAAGAAGTGTGGAGTTTCAACCACACTGTGCCACAAGTGCAGCTATCCCATCTGTGTATGACCCAGGATGGAGGGCAGCACTTGGCAAGCACAAAACTGCAGAAATCTGGTGTCAGTGTTGCACCTTGCCACTCACCAACAGACACCAGCCTCTCTGTAGAGATGTGTGGACCAAATACTCCCCAGCTCTCCCAGAATTGGGCACTGTCTCACCCAAATCCTACAGCTCTCTTTACGTGGCACCTGTTAGGTAGAAAGAAGTCCCATGCTCAAGACTGAGAATGGCAGAAAGAGAATTTTAGCTCCAAACCAAGTGAGATGCCAAAAAGTGAAGCATTTTTCTATGAGCATGATTAAGTAAAAACTGTAGTATGGACTGTTCAGGAATCTGCAGTAATTGCCCTTTGTTTTGGGATGGGCTCGCTCAGATCATACTGCTTTCTTCCTCTTCCCATCACCAGCTTCTAACTCACCCCAGCCACGACACAACAGCAACTCCTTCAAGTTGACAATAAACAACAATGCATTTCAATGCTGACAAAGGGCAGAAAGATCAGGCAATCTAGACAACCCAAAGAAGAACAAAACTGATCTATTCTCTCATTGCATTTTGCAGATATCCTAAAGTGCCGTTGCCATGGGACCCCAAGATTGAGCAAAGTTTATTGCAGGAAAGGTCTGCTTAATTATTACTTGGCATGCTCATAAAAACAAGGACACCAGGTCCAAAGATCTTCATACATGTTTTTAATGTGACAGGGCAATTGGTAAGTGACCCTGGGTCACGAGACTGAAATCCATTCAACATTCCCCACTACCCCTCAAGTTAAAGGTGTGTCTATGACATTGAGCTTCCCATGGGTGAGCTGTTGTTTTGCCTTTGCTTTAGGCATCTTTCTCTTGCATTCAGTATCTTTGTGCTCTCAGGAAGCGCTCTCAAGATGAAACAACAAACAGCTCATCCCTCAAATTCAAGAGAAACTGTGGTTTGAGGCAAACTAATGCATTTCCAGTTGCTCCACGGGCAGGAGTGGGCTCACCAAGAGTCTGGTCTCAAGGGACAGAGTGACAACAGCATCACCTTGGCTCTGCCGCAGTTCTATCCCCTGCAAGGTTTGGTGCCAAAGCAGAAGGCAGTTGAGGGAATGTTACGGATGTGTAGAGAGTCTCTGGCAGTGCTCTTGGCTTTGTCTCTTCAATGTCTTCTCCAATTCTGGCATAAATTGTTACCATGTCCCCTACCATGGTGTTTTCCATGTAAATATCCTCTGTGTTTGAGGCCTGGAGAAGCAGAGAAAAAAACGAAGGTGCTGGAATCAGAAGGGATCCAGAGCTGCTGACTGCAGGCAGCAGGGAGTATTTTACCCAAGGACCTCTCAGACGAAGCCAGGTCCTTCAGGAGTCACAGCCTGCACAGCAGCTGGGACTCTCCTGCTCTCCTGTCTCCTACTGAGGCTTTTTTGCCTCTTCCTCTGGGCTTTATTTCTCATGGGTGGAACCCTGCACGAGATGAGTCCCTAAATGGCCCACATGGACCCCTGAAGACATTCTGAACATGAATTCACAGGGCTGGCAATCAGACAAGAGAGGCTGTCCCTGTATTTATCTGCACATAACCATTTTTCCTCAATGCTGCTGTTTATCAAAGCTGTCCTCAGGCTTCTCAAGTCCCTAAAAGCAGCTCCTCTGGGCTCCGGGTGGGAGGCAAAGGGGAACTGTGCAACTGGGGGAAGGGCAGGCACTTTGCAACTTACTCTTACAGCACCAAACCAACTTCCTAATTTTATATTCAGCAAATGATTCCTGCAGCTCAGTGCATCCTACTCAAGCCAGCAGTGAGTATTTACCCAAGGAACCTTCAGAAAAACTGCCTGTACCTGCTGCTGTGTAGTGGTTCCCATCTTCTTCTGCCACACTGCATTTGAGAAAAAGAGAGTTTTAGTACCCAACAGAAACACTGATGTGCTGTGCCCTCCTCTCTCTGAGCCCTGGGGAACCCGAGGTGCACTGCTGGCACTTTCACCAGAGGCTGACGTGGATTTTGTTGTCAAGATGGAAATCTCTGTGGCTATTTTACTCAAGTACAAGTTACTTTTCCCACTTGGAAACAAATGCAGTTGCTTCCTGACAAAGGCATCCTGAGGGGTGAAGGTGCTGGTGGAAGCTGCAGACCTGCATCTTGCAGGTTCATTTTCAAGTGGACACCACCCAGGATATTCTCCCCAGCTGGAGTTCTAAAGTGTCTACAACAGAATAATCATGTCGACACTCAGAGGGTGCATTTCTGAGTCCATCAGTTGTACCTCTTTTATTGACTAGATGTGATGCTGTTTCTCAGTTCTGGTTTCAGCACTAAAACATCTAGGTTCTGCAGAAAACGACAACCTCCCCGTGCTGTGCTTCTGCTTTGTAAAGCTGCATCACAAACTCAGAACCTTTCAGGAATAGCAGAAGGGGCACATCGAGGGGGAGCTCTTAGGGAAGGAACAATTTTGGTCAGAAGAGCCCTCCACTGCCTTTAACCCCCAGGAACACTCCCAGATGTGCAGCTTTAAAGGGAGAAATGCAGGAGCAGATCCACCTACCCCATCGCCGTATGCAGAGGACCAGGAACAGCAGCAAGAGGCCGACAAGAGAGCAAACTCCAATTATGTAGTAATGGATGTTGTCTTGATGCTTGCTGTCTGGTACTGGGAAGACAACACATTCCTAAGGGAATGCAGGGCTGGCAGATACTGTAGCAGAGATCATTTCTCCTGCTTTGTAAGTAGGGTGGCACCAAAGTGATAGAAGAATATTCGAAGGGAAACATTTGAAGAATGTTTCACAGTCTCTGTGGCTACTGATTTATCTCTAAACATCCCATTAAGCTCAGCAAATAATGGATCTGCTCTAGCACAGGACTAAGATCCAGTGCATCAGTTTCTGAGCCCGTCTCTCCCACGTGGAGCCATTGATTTCACATAAACACAAAAGACATGCACAAGAAGCGTGCTCAAGGAGCTCTTGTCCTCATTTAGCAGGCAGAGCAGAATAGGGTGGGCTTACTTCTATAAAAGAGCAGCACGACTGTCCGTGCACATGGGCACTTACCTTCGTCAAGATGCTCAGGGGAAACAGGCTCCTTGTGCACGGCCAGGGTGATCCCCCTGCTTTGGTTTTGCTGTGTGAAGGTGACGCTGTACAGCCCGCTGTCACTGAGCTGCAGGTCCCGCAGCAGCAGGGATGCGCTCTTGGGGAAGACCTCGACACGATTCCGGTATTTGGCATGAGGGAAAGATTGTGCAAAGCATTCCTTGGGAGCTCCCCAAGCATCCAGGGAGCAGTTCTGCACTGAGCAGGTGATGATCACTTGCCGGCTGTTCCCAAATTTCCACCGAATTGACACTGGGAAGCGAAGGGAGCTGTTGACTCTGTAGGAAACCGGCAGGAGCACGGACTGCCCCACGGTGCCATTGACCACATCCTGCGGGATTTCGATGAGAAGAGCCAGGTTTTGCCCTGCAGAGCAGCAGGAGGCAGCACAGCAGCCGTTCAGCCCTAATCTCAGCTCCTGGTGCTCGCAGCACCCCGCATCCCACCTCCCCTTGCCGAGCAGCCCCTGGCCCATCGCCGGCCCTGGGCTTCACACCCTGCCCGGCAGCGATCCCAGCCCCGACTCACCCAGCAGCAGCAGCAGCAGCACGACGGAGCCGAGGTCCCAGCAGCGCTGCCTGCAGCACATCTCCTGAGGCTGCCGTGCTCTCCCGACCCGGGAGGAAGTCAGCAGCTCGGGCTCAGCCCCTCTGCACCCGTTGGGTTCACTGCGGGTGGGGGAGACCCGGCTCCTTCCTGCGAGCGGAGAGGGGCGGCCCCCGGCACTGCGTTGTGCGGGGGAATCCCGGGTGCCAGGGGGATCCCAGTGGGAGTGAGCAGGGTCTAAAGAACTCTCTTTTACACCTTGAGCATCAAGGAGGTTCCGTGCTTCAAAGGAGATGAAGGAAGCGTAATGTACTGATAAACACAGAACAGGAATCGGTGAGGACTGCTATTCTTTGAAACCATAGATGACAGCGGACTCTAAGGGCAGATGAAAGAAGCTGTTTGTAGAAAGAGAAAAGCTTCCACCTTGCAGGCAGAGACAAAGAATCAGGCTGTCAATCCCTAGGAGGAAAAGACCCAAGAGTCTTCTCCAGGGAAGTTGTTCTGAGATGCAATTTCAGAACCACCAGCTCTGTTTCAAAGGCAGTGGTATGCCCGTGAAAAAGAGAGGCTGGTTTGGAGTCCTGACCTTATGGCTTCGACGATCAGGACCACAGGAGATGGCCATCACCCTTCTCCATTTATTTCAATCCATGGATTTCTTCCACAATTCAGCCTGCATAACAGATGAGGAAGATGCGTGGACATGGAAGTTGTCCCTTCTGAGGCAAGGGGCTGGAAATACATGACCATTGAGGTCCCTTCCAACCAAAGCCATTCCAAGGTTCTACAGTTCTATTGCATCTCACCAGATGGGAATATTTTCATTATTTAATGAGATTGCCATGACTGCTGGCCCCCAGGCAGGAAAAATCAGAGCAGAGCTTGGTCTTCTCTGTGGAGATCCAACATGGTGGGAAGGGACAGCCCAAGGAGGGACACACATGGTCATCTCCACGTGATTCAAGGGCACCTTGAACTCCTGGCTGGAAGTCCTGGCCAAATCTCCATGGTGATCCCTCCCTCAGCATGCAGTACCCACTTCACACCTCGTTTTCTTCCATTCCCAATGTCTCCCGGACAATGGCTGCAATTTGCTGTGTCCAAGAGCTGTATATGCAGCACTGGGCTGTGATTGTCTCTTGGTCAGGTCACTCATCTGGGAAGGAAATGTGGGAAGTTGTGATGGGGGACTTCAAAGGCACAGCACCCACAGTTTGAAGAACAACTCTTCAGTGACAACCAAAAAACTCACACCTTTCCACACCATCATGTAACTCAGCCTTCTGCTCACAGGTTTTCAAGGTTCATCGTGGCTTCTAGGACTTCCTCCTGTAATTCAGCTTGCAAGTGTTCTCCATGGGTTTGGGGGATGCTCAGGGTGATGGGTCCTGCCCCATCCTCACCATTGCAGTGCTTGGGTTGGTACTTTCCAACCACAGCTTTTGCACAGCTAAAATCACATTGCAGATTCAGACTGAGCATGACCCGTGCCATATGACTTGATCCATTGCTGGCAATCTCAGGAGGAAGGAAACGTCCACAGCTTAATGCTGCTGGGCAGAGCTAGCCAAGAGAAGCTTAAGCCCAACACTGGGGTGCAGCCAGAGAAAGGGGTGATGGATGGGTGAGGATAAACCAGGAGGTCTTCACTGGGGAGGCTGGAGGGCTGGTGCCAAAGACAGCAGGTGAAAATGATGGTGACTTACAAGTATGCTTGCAGCTTTCTAACTATGTAACAGTTGCAGATGCATATGCAATCTCTTTGTACCAAGATTAAATCTGAAAAGTAAAGGAGGAAGAACCTATGTGCATCCTCTGTCCAGCTGATTTGCTGTAGATTTGGTGATGCAAAGCCTTGTTAGGTCCTTCAGGCTGTGTTCAGGCAACTCAGCCAGGGGAGCACGTGAGCTTTTCCAGATGAGCTACACTGGAAGTTCTCAAGGGCTCGGACACACATGATCTGAATGAACTCAGAATACATTAATTTCTTCCTTCCCTAAACTTTTGCAGGAAGATTACTTTGCCCTTTCTCATGTGCCTCTGAACAAAAAGCATCCACATTGGTTTAATGCGTATTTCATATTAACATGCAGATGAAATCATTTTTGTCAGCTTACTGCATGTATTTCAGAACACAACATAATGAAAATGGTGTCAGGAAATGAGAAGATGTTGTTTCTGAGCAGAAACGAATGAATAGATGGGTCAAACCCTGTTCCTGTTCACTGTGCTGCTCCCAAGGGGTGTCTGTCTCTTGGTGAACGTGGTGACACTGCTAGCTCCAAGAGCTGAGCTTGGCCAATTTTAGGATTGAGCGAAGCTTCTATTTCCCTCTTGAGCAAAATGATGGTCCATCTGTCCATGCAAGGGCTTCACCTGCTCCAACAGCAGGAGGGGAGCAGGAAACTTTGCCCGTGCAGCAGCCTGCCTGCACAAACACCTCACCATTACAGGCAGCAGCTACTTCCTGTGATGAGATGTGGTGGGATAAGATACAAAGCCCTCTGTGAGCAGCATCACATCTTTCATCAGGGTTATGTTGCCCACAGCCCTCTGAGAGCCCACGCTAACCACAGCATGCTCCTGCTTCAGCTTCCTGCCTTCTTGGGCTTGAGGTCAAGAATCGAAGGGTTGACTGCACACACTGTGTCATGCAAGTGCTGGAGACAGAGCAGAAAACCTGCAGTCCTCTCTCCTCATCTTCTGCATTTTTATATCTCATCAGTAAATCTACACACGTGTTTGCTGCAAGCCATCACAATATGAAATTCAGACCAAGCCCTGCTCAATAGCGCCACCTCTCACGGGCTTTCAGGGTTCCCCAAGAGGGCAAGGAAGACCTCACCACTCTCTACAATGCTGTAGTGAGGTGGGGGTTGGCCTATTCTTCCAGGTAACAGCAAAAGGATGTGAGATGATGACCTCAAGTTGCACCAGGTTGGATATTAGGAAGACTTTCTTCTCAGAAAGAGCAGTGAGACACTGGAACAGATTGGCAAAGGAGATCACAGTCACTGTCCTTGGAGGTGCTCAAGAAACACGGAGATGTGGCATTGAGTGACACAGGTTAGTGAACATGCGTGGGTTGGATTTGGTGAACTCAGAGGTCTTTTCCAACCTTAATGATGATTCTCTGATTCTGTGACTTCATTCTTCTCAGCTTTTTCTTCAGGTGTTGCAATCTGTACTACTGATTAATATGTATTTTTAATTACATATTAAGAAATGGGGAAAAAACAAGAAAAAAAAACAAGGAAATTCACTCCAGAGATGTGGAATTTGAGAGGAGAGCTTCTGCTTCTTCAGAGGTATCTGGCCAAGGACCCTTTTCAATGCCCCAAGAGATAATAAGAAAGGAAGGAAACCACAAAGAACATACAGGAGCACAAACCAGGGGTGGGAACTCATCAATGGACTACCAAGGATCAGCTAACGTCTTCCAAAGCGACAGTTCTAGGTCACATACCAACAGAAGCCTACAGAGGTCAAATCTCAGGAGCAGGAAGAGCAGTCTGGGCTTTGACACTGATGTGAAGTAGGGGAACCCCAGTCTGGGAGAGTGTGAAGATGGAGATGGTTGCACAGACCCACGGGAGCAGGGAGGAACCATGCTGGGGAGGCAGAACAGGGTCTGTGCTGTTAAGTTTGGGTATACACTGGTATCATTCTTTGTGCAGAATTATCCCCTTCCAAATCACCCCACTGAGCTTTTCTGTTGTAAGCAATTACACTACACTGTGGCACACGATCAACCTGTGCTGTTAAAGGAGGGCTGCCATGCTCTTTAAGCAAAAATGAATTCATTCTGGTTAATGTTAGATCTATGCTTTCAATTGTGAACTAGAAATGGATGTTTCCCATTAGCGGTGCATCCACAAATTAAAAGTAATTTCTCTGTATAATGAGGTCTTTGAAGTTCTAACAGGAAAGGGTAAAGACAGAAGAAAGACAAGGCAAAATGAACAGGAACAAAGGACCCATGACAGACACTACTCACACTTTGCTGCTCTGATCTACTGAATCTGACACTTCCACGCTGCTGTAGATTACTTAAGAGTCTGCAGAACATATGTAAAGCAGGAGGTGAAAGGAAATGTTTCAAGGATAGTTAGTTACTGTGCAGTCTGCACATTATTTCTTACACACTACAAGCAGCAGGCCACCCTTCCTGTATGCCTCAGAGGTCAATGACCAGGAATTTCCCCTCTACCATTTGCCAAAACTGTGGTATTTGATGAATATTAATTTGCTTCCACTTTTTTCCCCTGTGACTTCATATTATCCCACTTCCACAGGAAATCCATTCCTGTCTGCCTGACCCTGATAGCTCTGGTTTGAACCAGCACTGAATTAAGGTAAATGTTAGCTGTAATATTGTTTTCAGTTTACTTACCTGAAAGAGCCTAGCAATAGTTGGTGTTTTAAAATAGCCAAAAAGGAAAGAAATGAGGAGATGACAATGGAAACATTTTTCAGCTTAGCTGAGTATTTGAGCACAGCAAGTGCAGAAACAAAAGGGATTTTTCAGAGGCAGACCTTGGTTTCACTGAAGGATTGAAGACTCTTCTGTTCTGAATGACTCCAAGGGGGTAAGACCCCAAAGGAGGATGTGAGGGGGGCACTGCAGGGCAAAAAGAAAGGACCAGAGGGCAAGCAGAGATAAATGAAGGTGTATGCACAATGTGGAAATGTTCAGGTACACAAGTTTAGGGAGAGCTGGCTACTGGGAAACCAAACTGTAGGTCCTGGGACACATGTGCGTGGGAACTGAGGACCTCAAGATAGATGGTGCCCTCCAACAGCCACCTGATGAGCTCTATTTCCCCCTGGACTGGGCTTAAATCAGCTCCTTCCTCCTCCCCACACCTCCAAAACCATCCAATTTTCTCCACACTCCCTCAGATCTCCTCTGTGTGCCCTCACAACATCTCTGTTCCCTTCACCATCACCTTTGGTACCAGGTACACCATGTCCTGCTGCTCCTTAAAAAGCCATCTAACAGACGTTTGAACAGCAGTCCCCGGGCTTTTCAAGAGAAATGGATGTAGCACAGCAAAAGAGACAGAATCAGCACCAGCCTCAGAGCCACAGGTGGGTATGACTTATCACTGAGCTTTGAACACTCGTTTTTCATGCTGTTCCATGCACCTTCTGCCACCGTGTGGCCAGTGTATAGAATGAATGACAAGAAGCCAATGGCAATGCACTCATTTGCCCTTCTCAGATTTATTCCACCTTTCATGGGTAAGGTACTCATCAAGTTCATGATTGCTAGGAATCGTTAACCTGACCACTTCATAATTCATTCAGTACATCATCACTTCATTTTTTGCTTTTGGGAAATGTTTTAAAAACACAAATAGTGGAGCCCTTGCGTAGTGGGAGGGAGAAAAAAGTTCATCATTCAGTGGCTGAAAGAACTGGTAAAGCTTGATTACAAAAATTGATGCAATACCATTACAGCAAACAACCTGCTCCATAACACAGCACAACAGATGTCCATTCAGGCAGACTGCAGTAACCAACAAGCCCTGTTTCTACAAAGAAAGCTTTGATGATCACAACATGCTTAGGAACAACTCAGACCACTTAGGAAGTGATGAAGAGGTGGAGCTCGAGATTCAAGAAAGCTCCCTCCTCATTTTGTTATGAAACAGCTAAATTAAATTGAATAATACCTATGAGAAAATGTGTTTCTGCTACATTCATGGAGAACAGTTTCCCCCCAGAACACATTACACAATCACCTCAAGGAGTGTGCTGGCTTGGAGATGGCTCAAAGAGGAGTTTGGTGGCTGAAGACCACCGCCCTTGGCAGCTCCACACTGCTCAGTGGGAGGCAGAACTACTATCACCACATTCCTCATCAGAAAGGCACCTGTATCACTACAACTGTCAATATATTTTGAATTAGTTCTCCTTCGTGCTTGCCACAGTCCTGCACACTCCAGCTCAGAGTAGTGGCAGATTTTTGGCTTGCAGCTGATAAAAATGGGAAGTAAAGCTCATTTCAGGAACTAAGGGATGAGTCCCACATTAACCCCAAGTGCTTTTTCTCTGATCCTGGGGGCAAAAGGAGACAAAAGCAGCTCAGAAATCTCTCACGTTTTGGAATACTGATCAGGCTCCTCTGCCCCCCTCCCAGGGTTAATTAACACAGAGATTTTGTAACCACCTCTCCCCAACATGCTCCAGGCCATAGCTTCACCCAGAAGTGGAACAACCCTGGAGCATGTGAGATGGGTTGTGTGAGAAGCAAATGTAACCGCAGGGGTTTGCTACTTCAGTGTGATTAATGAAGATCTGCAAAGCTTCAAGCTTAAAGTTATGCTGGCATAACTGGCATCTATGGAGAACCCTTAAACTAAACATTTGGTAAAGAAATAATAGAGAAGTAATGTATGTTGCAGGGTGCTTGAGCAACCCATTGGTTCAGCCTAAAGGAAACTTCAAGTGTCTGCCTGTTTTCTGAGGCTGTTCACAAGTCTTGAGAGACGTACCTGACAAAAGGCAGTTCACTTCAAGCCTGCTGCCACTGCTCACATTTCACTTCCTTACGTATCCTCTGACAGACAGCTTCCCATCAGCCTTCACTCTGAAACCCCTTCAACACCTGATGGCTGCAGTGGTGGCTCACTGCAGACGAAAGCATAAGTTAGCTCAGTCCACAGGAACAGCAGCTTTTAAGAGTGCTTCTTAATACAAGGACGTATACACTCAATATTTAGATTAAAAGAAGGCAGCAGGTTTGGCATCTGCACCCGTTTATACCTTAGGTATAACAGCATTTTTCTCATACAGGAAAGCCAGAAGTGAATAGGACCAGATTTTAGGGTCCAGTCAGAGCAGAGTGAATACCTCCCAAAAATATGTAAGAATTAAAAATGAAACCTAAAAACCCCTTTTTTGTTCTAAAGTTTCAATTTTTTTTTTTATCAATAATACATTTCCACTGCAGCTGTTCAGAGTGCCACTCTACAAATTAACCTTCCTGCTATCAGGAGTTGGAAGGTACCTCTGCATTCATGACTTTCATATGCAGGAAAATCTAAGTGGAAAAAAAAAGTCAGCCTCATCCAGCAGTATGAAGATGCCCTAACATAAATCCCTTCATCAGGAACACCAGGAGAGTAGGCAGAGTGGGAAATGTGTCAAACACTGTAGCTGATGAGCTTCACCCTCGACTGAAGTATGGCATAACAGGCAGAGAGATCAGCATTAGATTACTGAAGGAAATGGGAGAAGCACACTCCTCATCCAAAGCCATCTCCTCTTTCCAACCTGCAGTTCATCTCACTACTTGCTCCTTTCTGTCTACCCTAAACCTTTAGAGAGATACGCTAACTATATGAGCTCGGCTTTCAAAGCCAACTCTCAGGCAGCGTGGCTTGCATTAGAACCTGTCAGATAAGGGGACACAGCTTGTTTAAGAGGAAAGAAGACACAGATGCGTGCCAACAGCCCTCAGTTTAAGTAGTGGCACTTTCATCAAACAGACATTTCGTTTTTCTCTAGAGGGTGCCTGGCCCGGGGTGAAACATGATCCCAGCTACATCCATACTGCTCTGTTATGCCAACAAAATGAGTAAGGTAGCTGCCAAAAAAAAAAATAAAGGCCAAACAACAGGAAGAAACAGATTTCAGATCCTGAAGGCACTTGATTGGAGGAGCGCTTCTCATAGTGTGGTTAGCCCCAGTTCACCGAAGCTGAGACAAAGTTGCTGGCTGAAAAGACCAGGCTGAGTGCACAGACAACGAGAGCTGACCAAGCTCAGAAAAAGGCAGAATAGAGTCCCATAAAGCTCCCATGACCTTTGGTTCCACCTGCTCCCTCTCCCACGCAGGCAGAGAGAACTGCTCACAGAGGGCTGAGGTGTCTGAGGTATGTGCAGGATGGTTGTGGTGACGCACCAGCACGGCGTGGAGCTCAGCCTGCCTCCCCACAGTAGATGGCCCAGGCTAAGCTTGCAGTCCCAGCAGGCGTGCAGTGTTGAGCACATCATCTCTTGTCAGGTAGCAGCCACACAGCTGGCGGTACCCCGTGAATGCTTCCCGACCGTGCAGGACACGCCAGTTATCTACGAACAGGGCCTGTGTGGGAAGAGGAAAGGCCAACAGAACAGGGGTGAGCACCACTCTGAGCCAGGACCCTGTGACATGACAGGTCCTGGAGCTGGATATCCTTGCCTCAGCCTCTAAGGTCATTTCCCCAGACATCCTTGAGAACAGAGAGGTGCTGGTGCTCTTTGACGTGAATAATTCTGCTTCGCTTTCATTTCTGGAGCCCTGGACTCAAGCTGAACTTAGACCATGTAGGAATAACAACTTTTTCAAGCAGGCACAGCTGGTAGAAGAAGCCATACTCTGTAACAACTCTAAGTCTACAACTGCAGCTCCAGTTTTTCTAAAACTACACCCAGCATCAGCCTTTCTAACTCAGGGCAGAGTTTGCTGGCTTTTTTTTCCATTTAACACCAAGGTGTGCTAAGGCATTTCTGGGACAGTGAAGAGATCCCCAGGTTTCCTATGATTCACCAGCAATGCTAGGATTCAAATATAACCTCAAAACATTATT
Source organism: Odontophorus gujanensis (assembly GCA_013399175.1). Lineage (NCBI taxonomy): Eukaryota > Metazoa > Chordata > Aves > Galliformes > Odontophoridae > Odontophorus > Odontophorus gujanensis. The sequence continues at coordinate 20,667 of VXAB01006856.1, read as the reverse complement.
AAATTTAGCCTCCCACGTGCATTCTTTATATTTCCATTAAAAGATTTTTTGCTTCTGGAAGAAGTCAGAGGCTGTACACTAATTGCTCCCAGCCTTCATGCCTCTGAAGGTCCTTATTCAGTGATTGGAAAGATCTTCCTCTTCTCCCCTAGTCTGGGCTAACTTTCCTCTGAGGCTGTGTTTAAATTAATTACTTCTGCCTTGTCTGGAAGCTAATAATCTTTCACAACAGTAAGAATACACATATAGTGGATGCCAGTACTAGAAGACAAAGCACTTGAAAACAGCTGTAAAGAGCCCCAGTACAAGGAGTGAAGCATTAACTTCAGTGGCAACAGACCTGCACATCCATAGGAGCACCCTGCTCCCCTCCCCCTATCAAATACATGAGCCTCCAACCCCGAAGTCCTACCTTGCCTGGTTTCAGTTTGACCCACAGTTCATTTTCTGGTCTCCTGAGCTCAGTGGTGAGTGTGCGGTGAGCCGTGTACCAGCGATTCACAACATCATAAGGCACAGTGTTGATGACTGCACGGTCGTAATTATTGTATCTAGAAGTAAAGAGAAAAGATCACTTATGTGGTCCCATGATCACAGTGCAGTCACATGTTTCCAGAGGGAAGCTCAGGAGCCGTAAGATCAGCCAGGATACAGGAGGCAACAGTGAGGAGTACAGAGGCTATGCAGCACGAGCAGTACTTTGGGGAGATTACAGAACATCTGGAGCAAGGAGGAGTTCACTGTTATGTGTGACACTGTTTCTGCTGCTTTTCACCTCTACTTTCTCAGCTGTGGAGAAAAAGATGGGAATGAAAGAGAAGCCCATCAGCAATGAGATATTAAAAACTTATTTCCTCACAAGAAACAAAGCCCACACACGCTAGAAGTTGGTTGTCTGGTCAGCCAGTAGCTCCAAACTATTAAGGAAGGGCCAGGCTTTAACAGAGGCAGGCTGCTCATGGGGATGAGGGGATATTAGTGCCAGCAACTCACATTAGACAGACACAGCAACAGACGAGACTAAGGGTTTTTCAGAATAAAACTGCAAACTAGTTATGCGAAGCCAAGCTGGAATTTCAAAAGAGCAGCCCAAACTCCCTTTGGAAGGGGATCACTCCGTGCTCTCCTTGCTCCTTGTAAGCAAATCTAGTTTTTAAGGGCTTTTTGAGGAGAGCTGAATCCTACTGTCTCTCAAAAGAAGCAACACAAGCCTTGAGATTTCAAGTGAGGAAGGACTAGGGTCACTCCAGGGAGGTCTGAAGGAAGGATGGGCACTTGCTCATACTCCCATCTAATGGTGCTGCTGCTACTACACAGTGCACACAAAGGCAAGATTATTGAAGCCCAAGTCCTTGAACTAGGACTCTGGGGCAAAGGCCACAGAGCTGAAGGTACAAAAATAAATCAGTCAAAACTCAGTAGCGATGCCCATCTTTGTAACAGTGGTTCTTACACTTCCCTGAAAATACCACTGCAAAGCCCACAAGGAAATGTACAGTGATTTTGTGGTCCCCCCTCCCCAAAACATGCAATGGTTTTCCACTGAAGCTGTCTTCTGGAAAACCTCCAGTCTGCCCAACCCCATCTCCTCCCCATGAGCACGAGGCGTCCTTCTGATGTTACCTGATCAGGTAAAGCTCATTGTTCCAGGGATAGACGTTGAGGACCGGCCCAACTCCGATCATGTGGTTGTGACAATCTCCCACATTCTCAATGTACTCATGCTTCAGTGGCACCTTACTGAGCAGCTCAAACTGATCAGGGGCTTGCCGGAGAACCTGCTCCGCCGCATAGAAACCATCCACCAGGAGTGTCCGCCCGCCTGTCCCCTCGTGCTTGAGGCAGTGAAACACTTGGATGCTGCATGGGTGAGAGCACAAGGGGAAAGATCTCAGCTGCCTGTCCTGTGAAGAAAATGCACTCCCTGTGGACGCTGACAAAGCAGACTGACACAACACCTCTCTCTACTGGCACTACAGATAAGACTCTCACAACAATTGGGAGAAAAACCTGATAGGGAATGGAGTTGGCCCAATAAGAAACAGCCCTACTTGCTCTATCGTCAGCACTCATCTATTTTGCTTTCTGAGAAGAGCACTGCTGTCTACACTGCCTCCTAAACCAAAAGACATGACGATGAGAAACTGCAAGTGGTGTAGGATCAGGAATGTATCACCCAAGGTCCATTCAGACAGTAGGATGCAGAGGTTCAAAAGCATAAAACCAACTTCCCTGGCATAACTCAGAACAAGAGGGCAGCTGGTGGTACTACACTCTTATATGAGCATGCATCTTGGTCTCCCACAGCTAGTCAAGACAAGCCTTGTGACAATATGTTAAAAACCCCTTGGGAAGCCTGGAGCAGAGTCCTAGAACGAGAAGCTTCCATAAAAGGATACCCCCTCCCTAGCAGGGGGCCATCCAGTTCAGCTGAACAGCTTTTGCTCTTATACTCCCTGAAGTTTCTTTCTTCCCATTCATCCAAGCATGTTAGACCTTGCACTGTTAAGAACAGACAGCTAGGAGCTGCCTTGAGTCACATACTGTCAGTTTTCACAGTGCATCAGCTTCACTTATCAGAAAAGTAATCTTTTGGGGCAGCCTTTATCTCCTGATCTTCCTTTGAGGCCTCTTAACCTCACCCCACACCAAGTGCTCACCAGAAGCTTCTAACTACAGCCTCATAGTACCTTTTCACCTGGACTCTAAACGTCCCTTATACCCACAGGAAGATCAGAATAATTAGAGCAAGGCAGTCCACAAGTGCAGGAGCACAGGTTGCCCAACATCTCGTGGCCCTGCACTTTCAAGGCAACAGCCTCTTCCTGCAGCTCAGGGCACTAAGTTTTGTGTGAGGGCAAGCTCTTTGCTACCTGGTAAGTCAGATAATGCCGCACACTCCCCCATGTCTTGGGGATTTTCTCTCCTCTACCCTTTGTCATAATTTAACTTGAGACTTGTCAGATCTGTTTGACTTCACGCAGTGTAGTAGGAAAAGCAGACATACAAATAAACATGTCTTTCTTGAAAAACACCTCACTTCTTTTAGAAGCAGGTCAAAGACAGTTTAATGTTTCAGAATAAGCCTCTAACAGTCTGAGAAAGGATTTTTGGCAGAGACATGTGCTCAGGAAAGCCAGAAATTCATGTTCTACCTGCACAGCTACAGTTTGCAAGCATTAATAGCCCACTAGCATAGGCCACACTGCCATTGTTTGATACATTTCATTCTGCTGCAGACTAGAATTTACCTATCCAAAAGAAAGGTACAGAATTGTAAGCTGAAGCTCTGATTATTAATTTTGATTCGATTTTCTGAAAGATTTTGTGAGCTCCTAGTACAAATCAAGCAAGCAGGTAACTGCACAGGCCATGAAAGCACATGAGTTCTACAGTTAGCTGTTCACTGGAAACTAAGGAAGCCAACCTGAAGCACGTGGAAGGATTTAAGTTTAGCTACACAGAGCACACTACAAACTGCTTACCTTACTCCTGACACCTCGCTGCTTCAGAACAAATGCTTACACCCAAAAAGTCTGTGCTAGGTTGGGCACAGGCAAGCAGGGTACTTCCAGAATAGCACTACTTTTCCTGCCCTAAGGGGGCTGCTCTGAAATCCACATGCAGCCAGAACATCTCACACGATTTGGTCCTCCTCTGTTTTTCCAGCTCTACCTAACAGAGCCTTCCCATTACGATGCTCAGGAATTCAACAGCCTCATTAGGAAGAGCGAATCCTACTCAAAGGCAGGAAGCAGGACAATGTAACATCTCCTGGCCCCTGCAGTCCTACTTCCAGACAAAATCACCATACTTCCAACAGTTCAATACCAGGGCCTTTCCATGACTCCCCTCTAGACTGAGATGAAAGCAGATTAAAAATAAAAAGAATTAAGGACGAAATGAAGCCTTTGTGCTTCAGCGTGACCCATGATCAGGGCTGCTGCCTTTCCTACTCCAGTTGGGGCTAGAACTTGCAGCCCAGAGCCTACATTGGATAAGCAGTTTGGACACTTGCATTTGGGAAATGTTACAGCTACAAACTTTTTTTTCCAAAATATTTTGAAGCACCATCAGGTGTAAACTTTGAAGGGCTGGATAAGCCTTTCCTACAGGGCTGCATCACTGCCAGAATGCAAATCCCTACCAGTCTGAAGCTAAGAATCTGCAAAGGGCAGATATGAGGACAGCACACAGCTCTGGTGCTGCTCATGAAGCCGGGGAGGGCAGAAGCAGATAGTGTAGGCTGTGCCAAGACAAGCTGCTCCCTCCTTCCCCAGAGGCTACCACTGGAAAAGCTCTACCAGTGAAACATAGTGCTGATGTGGACAAAGAGGGCTTGCCCCAGGTCAGCACAATTAAGGTGAAGCAAATTTCTGCAGCAGTTTTGTACAACAAACTACAAAGACTATTAGAACTCCTTCATTGCCTGCACTCGGGAAGACCTGGGAGCTTACAGCACAGGAAATCTATACACTACCTCACTTCAAAGGAATCAAGCAAGATCCAGAATTACTGTATGACTAGCACCACTACGTCACATCAACAGTACTGGAAACAACAAAATCTAAACTGCACCACCGTGAATCACTCCTGCCTTCTGTGCTGAGTGTCTGTGAACCAGCAACAGCACATACCCGCAGGGCTCCTGGAAGTAGGTTGTGTCAGTGTGCCGATCCAGAGCCAGTTTTGTGTAGGCAGTGTCACCCCGGGAGAAATCAGAGGTAAAGTACCACATTCTGCCATAGATGGTCTCCCTGTAAAAGAGGTGGGCAGTTATCACCAAGTGCTTCAGGGATTAGCATAGTAAAACAGAACCTCTCTTGCACTTTAAGGTCACTCTCGTCCATCTTTCACACAGAACAAGTCTTCCTTCTCCTCCACAAATACAGATCTTCCTTTTACTGCAACGTCCCGGGCAAATCATGGAAAGAAAGAGCAATATTAGAAGTTACCAGAGCACACCTAGCCTTTGTTTGCACCCACTGTGGATACAACTCCCTTTCTTGTTCTTAGGAGTTGGGAGTTTTCACCGGCCTCCCCCTGCACTATGTCTTCTCTAAACTCTGCCACGCAACGAGCTGAGAGAGACAAACAACACTCAAGGGTTACAGGATGAGGATAAGGATCTGGAGGAAAATGTGGGCTGGATATTCCTCAGAGTCCTTAATTTCTATTTGGAGTGGCTATTCATCAACAGAAGTAGGAATCTCTCTTCTTCTAATGGTTCAAGGCAAGTTAAGCTGTTTCTGCAGCTTGGACAATACTTGAAACTCAAACCCAGGCTTGCCATGCTGTTGGTGTGTTTTAAACAAACACAGAAGAAACGTTTCCCAGTATTTTTCTTTAGCAAGAGCTACAAATTGTTTTTGATCTCCCTTGGCTCCCAGGGCCAGGGCTGCCCTCTTAACCTTTCAAGTCACAACAGGAAATATCTCTCCTTGCAAAGCTCAAGTCTTCCCAGACAGGCTACTTCCTTCAGTCACTCCTCTCTGTGCACGGTCCCACTATCACAAATGTCACTGTATGCTCCTGAGGCAGCTCTAACCTAGGAACTCTACGTGGTCACACCAGAGACTGCAGAAGACCCAGACCCTTTGTGTGCAAAATAAACAACGGCACACAATACAAGGGCAGCATCTTTCCATACACAAAGGAAATAACAGCCTACCATTTATGTTCCTACTACAAAGCTGTCTGCAGTCTTCCTGGGGAACCACTAGTTACCTGATTAAACTGATCCTTTCTGCTAAGATCTGCGTGTCCTCTTTGGTGGGAGTGACATTCTCAACAAAAGCAATCCCATATAGAAGGAAGTTCTGCAGGAACTCCTTCAGCCCCTCGTCCGTCTCCAGGAAACTACGGCAGTCAACGGAGGGGACCTGGGCTTGGTGGTAGATTTCTGCATTCCAGAGGATCCGTGGGTGCATGACCTGCTGCTTCTGCCCCTCGTAGCTGTTCTTCACCAGCCACTGCAGCCCGTACCGTGTAACGTGCCCATCCGGCCCTGCAACACATGGGGAGGGTCAGTCATTGCAGTGCACAGTCTGAAACCACAGCCAGCACAACCACCAACCTAGGACAGTCCTCACCCTTTTAATTTTGACTAAAAACATAATATTTAGGCTGGTATCAAGAGGAAAAGAAGTATCTGGTGTAAGCCATAAATGCTAGAAGTATCAACAGCAACTCCAAATTCAGAGTCAAGTGTTTCTACTTCAGTAGTTCTGTCCTCCAGTGACAGGACACCATGGAAAAGTAAAGCACTGATGACTACATCATAAATGAAGGTACCATAGATAAAAGCAAACTGCAGCAGAAGGAAAAAAGCAGCAGGGAAGCACAGGAGGAAGGACACAAGATATGAATTCCGATAAGGAACACCAGTTCAAACAGATCAAAGAAAAAGTCAGGCAGTTCTTGGTATGTTCACTATCTGCACTGCTGCCACATTCATGCAAACCAACAAACTACACAGATGCTGGAGATGCACACATCTCTAATTAAGAGGAGAGGGAGAATGCAAGGGGGGAAAGAAAACAGACATAAACAGGACTGAGTTGTGTTTACAGAAACAACCCTACTCAGAACAGCAGTATTTAGAATCTGCTTACAGCTAAGCCTCCCCCCAACACAGCTCCTGATTCAGAGAGAAGGTTTTCTGGGAGGGGACAGCCTTGAGAGTGGGATCTAACAACCAGCTCCATTCCAACTAGGGCTGGGTTTTGACCAGACAAGGTACAGGTGCTCTGGTACTCACACGTGAGGAAAAGCGTGGTCTCATCCACTCGGACAGCCTTGGGTTTGATCCCTAGGTCCACACTAGCCGTGTCCAAGCTGCGCTGGTTCGTCTTGGCGTTGTAGCAGGAAGCTGAGCGGCAGTGGTCCCGCAGCCACACGAAATCAAAGCGCATCAGGGTGTCTGCATACCTGAGCTCTGCCAAGAGTCATGGGCATAGAAGATGCGTTGGTGCGAAAAGTGAGGAAAAAAAGAAAACACAAAGAACCTACAAGTTATGACCAACTTATAGGAGATGCAGAGCTTGTTCAACTTAGCACCTTGGTGTAAATCAGCTTGTCACATGATGATCAGCAAAAGGTCTCAAGTGAAGAGCACTGATTTTGCCACTGTCTCCTATCTTACCACATCCACAGTCAGTCTCACACATCACAATCTCTAATTCCCACTTAGCATTGAAATCCTCATCACCTTGCTCCCTCCAGAGAAAGCTTAGGAATACCCAAAGCCCTTTAGAGGGAACACAGAGTTGGCACAGGCAATAGGTGAGCCCTTATTGTTCAGCTTGAAATCCAATTATCCATCTGGTAAACAATATTCTTTTTCAGAGGACCACTATGTTGGATAAAATATTAAGCAATGCCCTTTTGAAACAGGCTTACAAAAGACTCTAGAGTAGCAATACCTTCTAACCAGCCTCAGCATACATCACAAGGCAGAGGCTGGACAGCTGCAGATGACAAACACTATGGTGAAATGTGCCTCAGTTACTAAGACATGTACAAAAAAAAAGAAACAGAAGACAAATTGACCTTAGACTACATTTATAACTGGTTTACTTCACACAAAGGCACGTACCCCTTGCTTTTTCCTTCAGCATTCCCACAGGGAGGAATGACTTACATCAACAAGGCTTGCTTGTGTCATCCAGCCACACCAACAGGTTGACTACAAGCCTGCTCTAACTTACTCTGTTTCACAGGTCGGTGTTTTTAGGGAAACCTGCAAGTGAGGACAAGGCAGAGAGCTGGGACATACACCAAACCAGCCATCCCACCTGCAAGTCACAGCAAATAACTGGAGAAAGGGTAAGGTTCAGATGCAATAACAGCTCAGGAATCACTTAATTTCTGAGTTAGCACTGCCTCACTTATTACAAAAGACTCACTGCTAGCAGACAAACCTGCTCCATCCTGCCTTTGGGAATTTCCAAAGGGAAAATAAAACACCAATTGCAGCACACATCTCTCTAAAAAAACAAAGGCTGTTTCAGAAGAGAACCACCACTGGGAAACAAACTCAGGAAATTCCTGCTCTTCTTCCCCAGAGACTCAAAAGCAGGCTCAAAAGCACACACCTACCTAGATGATCACCATGTAACTGCCAGGCACAGCTGAGGGACTCTGGGACCGTGTGATGCCAGCGAGCCACAGCAGTGGTGAGGGTCCTCCTGACGCAGGGCAGCCCCAGCAAGTGATGTCCAGTGCGCTGGCAAGGCACACTGAGCAGGCACGCCAGCCTCTGGCACCACATCCTGAACAGCCATGAGAGGAGGGAGAACAAAGTGAGTTAGCTGCACTGTTGTCCTTGGCAAAAACACATAGAGCATACAGCAACAACAACAACAACACTGAGTGCTGTACCCCTGTTTAGGTCAGCTGCAGTGAATACTTATGTAGACATCACTGCTATCGAAGACCATGAAGGCAGTAAATGAAAGCCTCTAAAAACTGAGTGTAATGGAAGCAGCAGAGAATTCAGCATTAGGGGAGACGATGAATTTCTAAAAGAAATAAGAGAATCCAATCAGAGAACGTCAGTTGGAAACAGGAGGAGAAACAAGGGCATCTTGCTTATTTTGTGACCAACATAAACATGCAGAAAATCATCCTGAGGAGAAGCAGATGAGATCCTGGGATTTATCAGGCAAAGCACTTCCAGAAGAGACAGCTGAGTGTTCAAAGCTCTTTACCAAACACTGGCAAAACCTTATCTGCAGCAAGTCTTGTTCTCCCTCTGTTCTTCCCCAAGCTGAATTCCCCCTTGCTGGACAGAGCTGTAATCATCAGGGAAGAGGAGAAAAGTGACCTTGGTTAAGAAAGCAAGAAATAGAGGAATCTAGGAATTAGGTCGGTTCCAGAAAAAGTATGCAAAACAATGAAGATGACGACATTTTACTGCCAAAGGACACAGCAAGCATGGAAAAGTAACCAGGTATGGTTAACATTTGACCAGACATGAGAAGGTGAATTCCAGAGGTTGCTTCGTGACAACACTTCAGAACAACGAACAAAAGCAAAATCCTGAAGCTTTAAGCCAAAGCCATACTAAGCACTCTGCCACGTGTCATCAAGTTCTGGAGGTCAGGTCCAAATCCAGCAGAACATTAACAATGCTTTGATCTGAAGCACACAGAAATGCAGTATCACTGAGCAAGACACAGGCACAGAAAGAATTTCTTATCCTATGCCTCTGATTTGCCTTCATTTTCTTATCTGCAGAGTACAGATGTTGGTGTTTCAGCTGTCCAACCCACTTCTCCACTTCATAGGTGACTTGGTGCAGAGATGTCCAATGTTAATAAGAACAGTGAAATCTGCAGAGGGGGATGTTTCCAGAAAATTTGCTGAGTATGAAAAAGTAGACAGCCAATTACAGGGAAAAAAAAAAAAAAAGTAGAATCTGTTTTCAAAAATAATACAGTTTGAGATTCAGATGCAAGTCACTGAGATGTGCAAGGTGCTCGGCCTCAGCCTGTGTACCACACACTGACAGTTTTCAAGCTGCAGAAGGACGATTCTGACTGATTTCTTTGGTTACTAAAATGCAGCATGCCCTCCTCAGCAGGCTGCATGGAATCTGGCTGTCTTGCAAATCAGCTGGATTCAGGTTAGAAGCTGCTGTTTAGCTCTGCACACTGGGTAGAGGAGTGCTGGCAGCTCCTTGCTTTCTGCCTGACACCTGCAGACAGCAAGATCTCTGCTAACTGACTTTGCACCCTGCAAAGCTCCTGGATCTCTTTCCATATGCTGACTGAGCCGCAGCATCTTAAGTCTCTAGCACCTTCACTGCAGACAAACCATGCACCAGAATGTCAGGTCTTGGAGAAATAACTTGGCATCTAGTTATGCCAATGCTGAGTTTTGGGAGAATGCTTTACAAACACTCACCACCTTGTAAACAGAATGTAGGAAAACAAATTAGTTATTAAGTTCACGTATCAAATTTGGCTAAAGGAAGGAAATCTGCAAGAGGACCTACAGAGAACCAGGAGTAAACAGTAACAGTTGTCGGGTTTACAAAGTTTAAAGAAATGCACTAACTCACCAAACCAAGTGTTACCACTCAGGTTGCTTTAAGACTATGCTTTGTGAAAGAAACAAAATCTTAAGACTCACTGTTTTGGCTTTTGGATCTCAAGAACATCCACTGACTCAGAGAGAGTAAAAAAAAAAGGAAGCCTGTTTGCACACGCCTGATATCTCCTCACACAGGGCACAAAACTGATAGGAAAAGCTCATCTATAAATCCATTTAGAAAGCAGCCTCTGCCTGGGGCAGCTCCAGCTGTAGTTATCTCTTTCTGCACATGTTCTTTTTTATCTCTGTCTTCTTCCAGTATCAAAACTTAACAGAGAATAAACACAGGTAATGGTAAGTGACCCAGATATTTAATCTAATCACTGAGACCTCTTGCTTCTCTGTTGTTCTTCCTGGAAGCAGACACCACAAACAGCTGAGAGAAGCCATAAATTAAACCTTTCCAAAAGGCATTAAAACTAAGAGAAGTCGAACACACACACACACACAGAAAAAAAAAAAACAAAACAAACCTTTATAATTAGAGAGAATTTATATTTTGCCTTTCAGCTCGTTTAACAAAAGCTAACAACACTCACCTGGCCAGAATTAGTTATGTGAACAGCTAACTCTCTCCCCTAGTCCTCCTATTTACCTTCCCACTGCACTTCTGATCTTTATGTTGCCAATATCAGACACACCTTACCTGGGTACCAGTGAAATGCAGTAGCTGCAAGGTTCCAAGACCAAATTCCCCTTGAAATTCACAAAGAACAGGCAGGAGGAAGAAGACCCTAAACCACCATTAGCGTGAAGACAAGTGGACTTTGAGAAAGGAGAAATCTCCAACATCCAACTCTGCCCTTCTGTCAAAGGGAGGCAAGATCCTGCACAGACATTATACACAAAAGTCTTGTTTGGCTCAACCTATCCAAGAGTCCACCAGCTGCTGGATGAGAGACAGGAGCATGCACATGACAGAGGTGACACACTGAGCAGGAGGAGCAGAAAACTCAAATATGCTGTGATCAGAGGAACGCCATAGGGCTCTGGGGAGCAACAAGAGAAACACAGTGAGCGCAGGAGGAAGGAAGAGTGGGCCTCGTTTGTCTAGGAGACATCCCTCTGAGCATCTCATCACTTCCCCGACCTACAGAGGTTTCATCACTGCCAATGCAATAAGCATTTGAAGCAACTAGCTGTGCTTTTTAAAGCCCTTGGATAAAAATCCAAAACAAAACAAACCTACAAGCTCATGTGGAGCTGGAAAAGAAACAGTAACCAAATATTTTCATCTACAAATACGGATCAGCAGAAGGAGGAAGCACACGAACCCGCAGCCCTCACTCAGCTCAGAGCAAAAACACTTTCAGGAGAAGCACAGCGGTACGGACCTGTTCCCGATGAAACGTGACAGCGTGCCCGGCCTGTTCTTACAGCTTATGTGGCATCTGAAAAAGAAAAAAAAAAGTCTATTTTTTCCCCATGAAGCGTTTCAAAACAGTCCGCCTCTCGCGTTCACCCTGCACATCGCGGCCAGAGCTGAGCTTTCGGAGCTAAGAGAAACACGCAGATTTCAGCAGTGCAAAAGACGCACCCAAACCCCCCCACGACCGCAGTGTCCCCGAGGCCGGAGAAGACCACCGACCCCAGCTCAGCCCCCCCCTCCCCACCCGCCCCACAGCAAAGCCTCCA
>VXAB01006854.1:15948-31379 GCA_013399175.1 Odontophorus gujanensis | reverse complement strand
CTGTCAGCAAGCACTGATGCAGAGGGTGGGTGTGTAAGGGGGCTGCTTACCAGCAGCTCTTGCGTTCTGATGGAATTGTCCGTGTATATGCAAAGCTTCTCTGCTGTGAGGGGGATTGTCTCTTTAAGTTTGGAGGCCAGGAACATGCACACTGCTCCCAGCAGTTGCAAATGACACTTTCGAGTGGGCACCACAGCTAAGAATCTGTCCAAGTAATTCACAGCCAGAGGGAAAACTTCTTCTTCACACTTCTGCTCTTCACAGANAGAGGGAAAACTTCTTCTTCACACTTCTGCTCTTCACAGACCCGCAGGCAAGGAACACGGGTTGGGGGGGGGAAGAAAGAGACAAGGAAAAAAATAAATAAACGAGTATCCCACAAAACATACTAGTGCCTTGGCACTACAGCTCCTCCTGATTTCCTTTGCTGAGGAGCTAAATTCTGGGGGAGGGGGTATCTCTGGAGAGGCTGGGAAAGCTTGTCAATCGGCTTTCACATTCCTTTAGTTCATTCAATGAGAAATGAATTCAAGATACTGTGTGGGAGAGCCGAGAAGCCCCATCCAGCTAGCAGTCTTTTTTTTTTTTTTTTCGTCATGTTTTCAAAAAATCGATAAAAATATCCAGACCAACCCAAGAGTCCTGGTTTTGGCGCTCGTGGCATCCCAGGGCGGTCCCCTATCCTTTCCAATAACTGCAAAAATTCCCCCGCGGGGGAACCTCCAGACCCGCACCCATGAGCCTTAATAAGCTTTCCGCGACGGGGGGGGGAAGGCCGGGAGAAACAGCAAGGGCGAATTGGGGTCGGGAGAGGCTGAACAGCTAGTATCCAGAAGAGTGAAAAAATTATCGCAAAAATTTACCAAAAATCAGAGCCGGTGATAAAGTGCCTAAATCGCACATGAAAACAGAGCGGGGGGTCCGGTCTTCCCGACTCAGGGAGCTGAGAGGGAAGATCTGGTAAAACAACCCCCGAAAGGAGAACAGAAGGGGCAAATAAAAACAGTAGGGTCAGGGCAAGGCAGTTAAACCTGCAAGGCTCTGGCCCCCGACCGTCCTACGTTAAGTACGGAGGCGCGGAAAAGCTTTGCTGCCTGCTCGCACTTCCCAGCAGCCCCCGGCCACGTTGCGGTCCCGGGGCGTGGCGGCAGGGCGCTTTGTGGTGCCTCTTCTTTGAAAGGAATAGGAAGACGGGCCGAGCGCGTCCGAGCAGTTGCATGCAGCTCAATATGGCGAAAAAAAGGCACGTCCTAACCGCTGCATGCGTGATCATAAAATACTCGCCGAGCAAAACGCGGGGTACGCTCGTCACCCTCCGTCCCTTGCCCTACCCCGGCTCCCCTTTCCTATAAGGTCCTCAAACCCAGGTGCCGGCAGTCGAAGATGGCTCATCTTTTTACTTCAAATGACTTTTCCGATCTTTCCCCCATTCCTCCCCTCCCGACACCCCACTTTGTGCGGCGGCAGCCCCTGACAAGGCCACTTCCCCCGAGGACTGCAGGATGCTTGAAGCCCCCCACCACGACGCGACGGAGTTGGGCGGGCTCTGCGGGTGGAGGAAAAGGCGAGAAAAGAAAAACATACACAAGAAGTAAAATCCACCGCTACCGGAGAGGTAAATGGGTGCGGGGGTGAGAGGAGGGGGTGCCGCTCGCGGGGCTAACTGCACCAACCTCCAGCATCCAAGTAGCCACCATCCTCCTCATGAAGGGCTGGATATCCTTCTGCACACACTTGAAGTAGGAACACTGGGGCAGATACCGCTCCTCTATCGTCAGTAAGTTGTGTAAAACACGGTCGTCGTAGATTAAGTTCGGGTCCGGCAGAGCTCTTCTCATGGGATCCACCTCGCAACACAGCAACTCCATGTTCCCAAAGCGATTTCCCTCTTACTCTGATGGAAAAGTTTTTACGGGTGGGGGGGAAGGAGGAGGGCGGAGGGAAAGGGGTGGGGAAAAAAGAAGCATAAAGGAGGAGGGCGGCAGCGCTTCTAGCCCGTTCCTGCCTCCCTCGAAGTTGGATTGTCCTTCGCCTTTGATTTCTAGCCTAAAGTTGAAGCGAAGTGACGCAAACCGCTAGGACAGACAGACAGCTCTCGTTATTATAGAGCACCACAGCTGGTCAGACGTAACATCAAACGCGGGCTGCTGCTGTATTTTTGTGTGCGTGTGTGTGCGGTTTGTTGTTTTTTTTTTTTCTTTTCCACTCTAAGCTAACAAGGAACCAGGAGGCCCTCGAATAGGGAAACGCTCACAAATGAGTTTCTCCTTTTCCTTATAGTGGCCGAACAGAACCTGTCCCACACCTTCCTTCTGCAGAAGCCTGCCCGAATCTGTTTCCCCCCTTTTCTGAGAAGCCATGGGCTCCCCCTAGCACCCACTGACACTACACGGCGGTCTGTGGACGAAATGCCCTGGTATGGGCCAGTGCCAGATGCACGTCCCGGCCCCCCAAGCGGCTGACCCACTCCTCCCCCCGATACACCCTGACTACGCAGCCGTGGGGGCAGAACCTGTTAACTGCAACGTAACAGTAAACGCGGAAGGAAAAAAAGAGCTCCTTGAAGGGCGCCCGTTCGGCAGCGTTTTCACGGTGAAACGTAGAGAAAAAAATCACACAGTTACTTTCTCCGCTCTATTTCCAGTGAGCGAGCTGCTTTAGCAGCGCAAAGTCACACCAATATAACTTTCAAGAAACGTCGCGGGTAGATACGGGGGGAGGGAGGGGGGGCAGGGACAGTCCTGCACCGTCGATTTCACCGCTCCTCACGCCAGCTGTACGCGCCGCTGCCGCCGAGCGCAGCCCACCACGCGCGTCCGCGGCACGGGGCCGACCGCTCACGCTTCATATCCGCCTTCTCTACGAACGACCTGCCCCAGCCCGCACCTTGCTGCCTCGCCTACCTCTCGGTCGGCGCAAAGCAGCCGCCTGGAAAATGTGTCAACTTTGTGAAGCCTGCGCTGCAGCCCGCTGCGAGGCTGAGGCTCCCGAGGGGGAAGGAGCCCAGCTCCTACGGCGCGGAGGCGGCCCCGAGGTGCGCGCGGACAGCACGCTGCCGGCAGCCGCCCCCAGCCCCCCACGTTGGCTGCTGGTGGGGAACTACCGCTTTAAAACTGCGACTTCGGAGTTTAGGACGCCGCTTCCCCTCCCTCTATTTGCATAGCCAATGGCTCTAGGGCTCTCGCTACTGCGCGCTCATTGTTACCGGGCAGATTGGATTTTAAGGACGCGTGCTGCCCGATATGGAAAGCAGCGCGAGTGGGCTGAGGGTGAGCCGCAGCCCCTTACCTGGCCGTGCTGTTGGCCCCGGATCTGCGTGCGGTCGAGGCTTCCCTTTCTAGCCCTCGCTACTCCGTAGCGGAACAGGAGGGAGAGAGGGAGGAATGGCACTCCTGTGTTGCATTTCATCGGGGTGCAACCACCAAGGCTACTCTGCAATATCGATAGGGATGACCCCATAGGCAGCCCTCTCCTTCACTCCCAAAAAGCAAGTTCCCCTCCCGCGACCCCTCGACTAACGGCAGGCAGCCGAACCTTCCGCGTACTGCTGGCGACGTGTTCCCCACGAAATGATTTGCACGTCCCCCCTCCTCGTCCCGTCCATGAACTCAGTAGCTTCCAGACAAAAGCGGAAGGCAGCGGCAGCCGCGGGCACCATGTGCGGCCCCTTTAACCGCCAGAACGAGTGCGCAGTGCGCGCCTGGGCAGGGATTCGCCTGGCCGAGGTAGCGCTGTACGACGGTAAGGGGTCCACTGTACGTCGAGAGTGGCCAGCCGGGAGCTGCTGAGGCGCGTTAAGCTCCGCAGTGAAAGGCTGTTTAGCTTCCACCATTCATTTCCCCTTCTTGGCTACTCCTGTAGAAAGGGAGCGTGTTGTGTCAGCATTACGTTTTCCTTCTCCAAACTTAAATCTGTAAGCGCTCCCGTCTGACTTTCTTGCCCGATAGTACAGCGATTGTGATTTACGCAGGTTTCGAGAAGGGTGACTGTGGGGGGATGATGGGTATTCTAACAGCTCGACACCGACTTTCCGAAGTGGAGCGATGTCTGGAGTACGGAGGGGACTCGGGGAGCCGTGGGGGCCACGCGGCTCACTCTGGGGAGTCAGAGGGTCCTGCATCCCTGCCATTTTGGCTGGGGAGGGTACAGTTAAAAGAAAGAAAAAACTCTTAAAGTCAACCTACGGAAGCATTTCAGCCCCGCAGGTGGAGGTGTCGCTGATCAGCAGCCACGTCGGGATAAGGAAAAAGAGAAATAAATAAACAAATAAATTAACACCACATCTTTTCCCGGTCCTAGTCGCAAACGGAAAACAGTGGTCCGCTGCAACGAGACCGCACTGCACGAAGCCGGGGCGGGGCTGGGCCGGGCCGTGCCGGGCTGGGCTGTGCCGTGCCCATCCGGTGATGCTGGCCATGCTACGCCCGACGCTGCCGCTTCGCCCGGTCCGCGCGTCCACGTGCGCTGCCGGGTGCGTTTGGAGACAACAGATGTTTTAACATGGAGAGATTACCGAGTGACATATGTTAAATACCGCTCGCCCTCCAGAGAAAAAAAAAAAAAAAAAACCATAAACTTTTCTCCTTTCAAAGGCATAAGGCACTGAGCTGAGCCCCGCCGGTGTGTTCTCGGTGCGGTGCAGCAGCGCTGCAGGTCCGCGGGACGGGAGGAACAGACCTCAATTGTACTTGAAGCACAGATCAGCAGGCATGGTGTGTGCACACTGGTTGCACACAAGATTTTTGTTTGTTTATTTGAAATAAGTATTCCCTTACAGAGCTTGAAACCTGGAGTGTGGAACATGAGAATCTGAAAGTGAAACCGACTGGAAGGCTTACAAACAAACAAACAAACAGAAACCACAACCAAAAACATAAACAGATGAATGTATTTCCACTTTCCATGCTGAGGAAAGCCCCAGAAGCAAACACCATATATAATAAAATATGAGCTAGATTTGAAAGAAAATTTTTCCAGCTGCAGTCCCTGGAAACAGCTTGTCTAGGTATTTTCTTTCTTTTTTCTTCCCTCTTTTTCTTTAATTGTTAACTCTGTTAACAATTTAATTCTGTTTAATTGTAAAATACATATGGTGGGAGCAAAGTGGTAAATTCATTCTTTCCTTTGGTTTCTCATTAAAGGTTGGAAAGGGATTTGGATCCCACAGGAACTGTTGCACATTGCCTCTATATTTTCAAGGAGTTATTTCCAACTTTAAGTGCAATTTTCAACACTAAGGTCTGTCTAGTTGGAGCTTTATCATTAATTGCACCTTCAAACAACATAATCACCGAGCAGGTGAAATATATCCTGTATAATAATACTTGCTTTTAGAAGGTCATTGTAAGCAGACAACAGTTACAGCATTAATAGGT
This sequence comes from Odontophorus gujanensis, assembly GCA_013399175.1. Lineage (NCBI taxonomy): Eukaryota > Metazoa > Chordata > Aves > Galliformes > Odontophoridae > Odontophorus > Odontophorus gujanensis. Next base: position 26,004 of record VXAB01006854.1, on the reverse strand, counting down.
TCTGAGTGATGACTTAACATATTTTTAATTCTTCACTCCCTTCTCTTTTGTGCCACTTCTTCATTATTCTTTCTCATTCCTTAGTTTTAACTTTTTCAGAGTAGTAATTATAAAATGTGTTTGTGCAGTGCACAGTACAAGGAGTGCTCAAGTCCATGTATAAATGTCTTTAATAGGTGAGGTTGGAAAGGACAAAAAAAAAAAAAAGAAAAGAAAAATTCAGGGAATGATCACATACCTGGAAATCTTATGTTTTAGTCCTGAAGACTGTAAGTTCATCACTGTTTGCCCAAAGACATTCCCAGGTCTGACATGAACGTGATCTAGGCAAAATGAGAGAAAAATAGGAAAATTTAGGAAAATAGAAGACACAGTGGCATATTTAGGCTAACAAGAGAGTGAACTCTGCAAATTTAATTAGTTCTTCTATTTTTAATTTAGGGCTGTGTCTTTAAAGATCAGTAGGGTTAAAGCCCAGAAAGTGTATTCTACAATAAATATCAACCACAGTGGAAGCAGGCTTTACTACACGGTGTTCTATGATGTGTGTTAAAGAAACTCTCCTTGCTATACTCTTACCTTGCAGGAGTGCTGCATACTTTCCAGCAAATACTGCAGATTTGATCCTCTCTATGATGAATTTAGTTAGTAGGCTGTCCTTCTTTTACAGGGAGCGCGAACATGTGACAGGTCATACATGCCAGGAAATCAATTGAAATAGAGAGCACTTGACATTTTTACAAGATTGGGCCCCTGTTATGCAGAAACTGGCATAAACTCTATTTTATTTTTGTTAAGTACTGTGGGGAGAAAGTTTTTTGTTTTGTTTTGTTTTGTTTTTGAGGAGAGACTTCAAAGAGCAAGAATAGTTCTGATGAATTGCTGGTACAGACAATTGATATCTTTTATCATTAACAATAGTATTAAAGGTACTCACTACAACGTAGTATTCTTTTTTCTTGTTTTGCTTTTGAATAAGTTTGTACTTTCGTGCTTAAAATTTACTTTTCTATTATTGAATTCTTGCGTGCCATTGTGTGATTTCCTTGCCTCTGAGTTGTTTTTATCAGTTTTAAGTTCAAAGATGGCTTCAACATTAAATGAAAACTCATTTTCTTTCCAGACTATAAGGAGAGCTTAATAAGAGACTCTGTCATCAAACCTTCAGCTGATCTGTAATTTTGAGACATCTTGCTATCACAAACTCTCCTTCCTTATGTGACTTTTCTCTACAGTATCTCATTCTTCATCTAATACATATGGTTTTTCTCATATCAAAACAAATATGTTGTTTAAATTTCCTTCTATTCTTTTTTTTTCTGTCTACATTGAAGGAAATATTATATAATTAATATACGTACGTAGTGCACGCAGGTCTTTACAAACAGAGAACAAGAGAGGAAGACCTTTAGAGCAAATTTTGTCTTTTGTGTGGCATTGGGAAAGGTACTTAATGCTTTGGTTGTCTTAAAGTTTCTGTGAACTGCTAGATAATCTGGAAATTTATTCCCACAAGGAGCTGTATCTTAAAGGCAAGTGTAATGACTTTTTTTTCATTTCTAATAAGAAAACCTATGCTGAGACACATTTAATAGTTTGCCAAAATGAACAAGATACATATTTTCTGGTGAAGAGCAAGATATTTTATAGGGTGCTATGTCAGTATGAAATTTTGTTTTGGAAGCCGCACAAATAACGGTGTTAATGGACAATTTGTTGTGGGTTAAGTAGGGCTTCTCATTTTTGTTCAGATCAATAGAGATTTTCTGTGTTGTGAAAGTAGGTCGATTTTTTTTGTAAGTGGAAGAGAAGCTAGGTTTTCCCTCGGAACATGGCAGAGAATTTACAGAGGAAATAACCTCTGTTAAAACACCAAACTCTATCTGTAAGGAAATACTAGTTTCACCAGTGTTCTGGTTTAAATAACCATTGATACAGTATTTTGGATGTCCCCTTTCCATTCCAGGAACTGTGAAATACTCACTAGATTTGTTGACTTTGGTCTTCTTAACACAGTCAAACACTGAATATTATGAAGACACTGTCAGTTTAAATAAGTGATAAATGTCTTTTGCTGAAGTAAACAATTTTACTTATTAATTTTCTACTGTAAAACAGCTTCATTATAAGTTATTCTCACAGATAAACAGTTTTGATATTTTACTACTCTAATCTGTGTCAATTACATCAAAATCTGGGAAAATTAATCAGTTTAAAAATATGTTAGGCTGAAATATTATGTTGCATATAATATTAATGACCGTCTGAGTGCAATTCTATTACTTGTTTTTTTTCCTTGTCTTCTCTTTTTGGAATTCAGTATTTTATTCCTGTAATACAGTATCTTGGCACCAGCATGCTACAAATGAAAAAGTGTGTATATTTTAATATTAGCAATGATGTAAGGCCTTCAAAAAGTCTGCACCTCTTTTCACAGTAGCAATTACATCCAGAGTCTTCAGTCTCTTGCCAGGAGCTTCATGGCTTCTGAAAACACAGAAGACTATGTAGATGGCCCACGAGCTCCTTACCACTCCTTGGTACCTGGACTGCTGAGCAGCTGTTGCCATGGTTGAGCTAGGCATTTGCACGTGTAGCAATGACCAAAGACCTCAGGGACCAGCTCCTTGTCCTTGTGCAATGAGGCAGCAAACATCTTTCAAGCTCTACCTGCAATCCTTTGAAGTTTAAGCCCCTACCACTCTCATACAGGTAGCTTTTGTCTGATGAGATTGCCTTGATAGACATGGTGAAAGTCACATCTGCTGTCAGTTACAGCCAGGACAAAACTCCTGCTGATGTGGGAGGCAAGGTGTCTTAGGCAGGGACTGAGACAAGAAGGCAGCTGAACTGAAAGTTGTTCTCCTATTGAAGTGGCAAGCAGTTATCATAGGCCTCTCTGAAACCCACTGCTTCTGTCCTGAAGGATTCCCAAAGTGCCTGCAGGTCCTGACAGGGACAAAACACTTGGGCAGTAGCTAGGTAGTGGTGAGTGATTTCTGACAAGCAGCCTCTCCCCATAGCCATCAGGAGTCTTCCTCTCTGCAGCTCTGCTACCTCACTTCTACAGTATTTTTACAGCATGCTGGTTTGCTTCCGGCTAGGAAGTTTTTTTTTTTTTTTTTTTTTTTTCCACTTCTCTGGTTCTGAAATCGGTCTTTACACACTTTGTATGTATGACCTGATGTACTTCAGCTCTCTAATTGAACATAAATGTACACAATTCTGAGAGAAACATCAGACGTGTGTAGACTTGTTTATGTCTTCAGCTGGAAGGGGCTTTTGGAAGTCATCTAGGGCCATCTTCCAAGCTACATCAGGTTGCTCAGGGTTTCATCCAGCCAAGTTTTGAGAAGATAAAGATCCCACAACCAATCTGGACAATCTGTCCTAGTGCTGCACCACTTTCAGAGAGGAATAAGTTTTTCCCTGAGTCCTGCCAGAGTTTGCCTGGCTGCAGTTTTTGTCTGCTGCCTTGAAGCTTCCTGAGTATTCAGAAAAGGTAAGAAACTGATAGGTCCTTGCTGCCCATTGGCATAACTCCATATGCATAGTTGAGAATATGATGCAGAGGATGTGGGTTTTACTAGTAAATGTAACTAAACTGCCTTAGTATTCAAGAAAATCACTAGTATATATGTTACATTTTGCTCTCCTTCCTCAGAACTTCTGGATCACCTCTGCTTTTTTCTCCCTTGCTTCTGTTTTGGGTTGTGTGCTCTACTCATTCCTTATCCCTGAAGCTACGAATTTATACTTCCAGCAAAACAATTTTATGCTACTGTTTCTTTATGCTGAAACTCTCACCTGAGTTATTCACCTCATCTTGGTATGGCAATAGCAACTTTGAACAGGAAGTTCCTGAGCAGCATTATCTCCTCATTGTTTTTCATGGTTCCCAAGATTCTGCCCGGTGAAATAGAGGACCTTTTTCCTGAGCAGTTGCTGTGGTGTCCAGACATAAACTCCTTTTGTTGTTGTTATTTATGGGTTGGTTGTTTTTTCTTATTTTTTTTTCCTTTGGGTGGGGATATTCAAATTTTTATTTTTAGGACTCAATGGTAGAAATCATCATTTTGGAACATGTGCTTCACAATGACCTGTGGTTTAGGAAAACATGGTGTCTATTTTACTAATGTGAAACAGAGGCTATAGGATGTAAAGCAATGACCAGGGTCTCGAGACAACCTGGAGTAGCACTGCCTTTCCAGTACCTGAAAAGAAACATCTGCTTCAGAAGAGCAGATGTCCAGAAGAGCATCAGATAAAGTCAGAGAATCAGAGCATCAGAGAAAGTTAGAAGGAGAAATAACTTCTCTTCTGAACTGAATCACAATTGTAATGTTTGCTGACAACTTCTTTCTGGTGCTTACTGCAACTGAAACTTTTTTTTTCCCTCATGCTATAGAAACAGCATATTCTTGTCATGCAGCTGTTGCTTGCTGTGCCTTCCTTCTGCTTTGGGTAGATTTTCCCATGTTCATATCCATAGCTTTTGACTCTTGCCACTGAACAGCTGCAGGCTGATACTAGTTAAAGTTGAAATTTTTCTATGTTCGCACACAAGCAGGCTTGTGAACAAAAGATTTTTAATAAAGTTGATAAGTGAACAGGGTCTTTTGGGCACTGCAATGTTGCTAGTATTGCGGACAATAAAAATCCTTGTGCTTGTACTCAGTTGAAGCAAAGGAAGACGTAACTCAATCTGTTTTATCCGTGAGCCTCCAAGATACTCCCTATAGGCTAGAGTGAGGATGTTCTACAATGAATAATCTTACACATGACAGAAAGGAAAATACTGTCTCTCAGCCCAATGCTTACATTTCTATCTGCCATATAACTTGAATGTTCCCTTTCTAATGGGAACCCTGTTTTTTATGGTCAGATCTCAAGAACATATCAGGAGTTCCTGGGTGGTTCAAACTCTGACAATGCTGATCACAGACATTCCTTCTGTCTGCAGGAAAAGCAGATATAGCTGTCTCTAGATATGTCCATATCAGGCATATTATAAGGTTTGATTCAGTAAAGTGCCAGCTTTTTGGCAGGCATGGGACAGTGAGATCATCCAGGCACACTGGCTTGCCATTGTGTCCTGAGCAAGACACAATGCAGTCACTGGACTTTGGCTTTTTCCTGTGGATCATGGGGAGATCAGTATTGGTTTTTTTTGGTGCTTTTTTGTATGATTGTTTGTTTTTCTTCAACCATTTCATTAACTTCCTTACACCCCTTCCCCACCCCTACTCCCACCCCACCCCCATTTCTTTAAGTAATCCTTACATGCATGGGAAAAAAAATAAAAACAGCAAACAATACATTAACAACTGACCCATTTAACTGGCCCCATTCACTGACCACTCTTGTACATGTGTACACAAGGATCCTGGTGGCATTATAGGGGACACCACATTGTAATGTTCAGGCCAGCCCGCGGCAAGTGAAGTGCAGAATGTTTTTCTGAGGAGGGAAGAGGAAAGCCAGAAGGTACAGATCTGGCCACCCTTTGCCCCATTTGCCAAAGGGCTTTGCCAACACAGAAATTTGTGTGTGAAGGGGAGAGCAGCATGGGCTCACAATGGGGGGAGTAACATTCAGATAGATGGATGGGAGGGTAGCATGGCTATGTCCAGCTCTGCTCAGCCTCACTGAAACAACCCTGTGTCACAGGTGTTTGGGACACTGCATGTGTGGGCTCTGGGGTGAGCATAGTGCAAACAGGGAGAAACACCAAACTCAGACCTGATCCTGAGAGAGAAGAAGGGGAAAAAAAAAAAAAGAAAGCAAGTCATAGCTGTAGACAGCATACCAGGTTAGTTATGTCTTTGGTCTGAACTGGCTTGACTAAGTCCCATTGTTGTCCTGCTTTGCTTCATCTGCCTCTTTTATGTGATACTTCAAGGTTGCTGGGTAAAAAAGATTGTTACCCAGATTGTGTTTGTGTAGCAGTTTTGACAGTGAGTCGGATGTATGGATACTCACGCCCATGTACCAGCAAGAAGACCTAGGTTATGCTCTATTTTCTGATAGGGAAGATCTACACTCCATCTTTCCAGCAACATGAGAGATGCAAGAAGAAATATATTAAGGCTTCCATTGCATTTATGTGTTGTATGAAGTGCTTACAGCAGACAGAAGGACAGAGGGAAGACATTACATGATTTTCACAGCTTTAGACAGTGAAACCAGCCTTGAGAAGATGTTAGCCTGCCAAGGCATGTCACTCTGTCTGTATAGATCTATGTGCATTATGGCCTTGTGGAAGAGAGTTAGACTTGAGAAACATTTATCTTGTGGTACACTGAAAAAAAAAAAAAAATGCAGTGCTGTGACTAAGGTAGCTCTTCTGTAGACAAATACAAAGCCAGAGAGACAACTTCTGCTCTGGAAGTGTTTTTCTCCTGTTTTTATTTTATCAGTGAGATGAAGATCTGTAAATGAAAGGGGTGAGGAAAAGAAGGGTGAAGGAGTTGGTGAAATATGGAACATGGCAAGTCCACTGTGGGCACCTAATTTCTCCTCTGGGCCCCCTGCCTCCATTCAAACCCACCTGCTGCGTCTCATTATAATACCACATTATGTCCAGTACCCTAATGGGAGTCTGGGATGTGGTTACCAACCGTACTTGGCACAGTGCTCCTGAGCCAGAGTTGATGAAGTGTCATCCTAAGAGTGGAATCTCATGCTGGGAAGAAGTTGCTGCTAGCCATATCCTATTGCAAATACTTGTCATCTGACAATCTGACACTGATAGCCAAGGAAGAAATTCTTCTGAATCTTCTGTTTTGTTCTTCTAATAATGAAGGTTTAATATAGGAGGCTGTTGAGGTAAAAGCAGTGTGTGTGGCAATGTATGTGAGTACAGATGATTGCCTGGAACCTCAAGCAAAGAGAGAACAGAACCACAGGAGAAAATCTGAGGGAGGGAGGGGGGAGGGGTGAGAATGAGTGGAGAGTGTAAATTCTGTGGAAAGTAGGGACCTACAGCAGAAAGCACAGTTTAAACTCTCTACAGGGTACTGTGCCAACAGGAGCTAAGCTACAACAGTCGGCACTGATGGAAAATGACAGCTGCAGTTTAAGTCGAGGGAGGATTCAGGGCCATTTTCCATCACATTTTGACAGGCTGCATCATGGTACTAGCCCAGAGATACTGCGTCAGCTCAATAGGCATGAGGGAGAATTAAGAAATCTGGCAGTAATCTGAATGAGCTAAGGAGATTAGGTGGAGGAACAGAGTGTCAGAGACCACCCAAACATTATAAAATGCTCTTATCTAAAACCAAACAAACAAAAACATGTTGAGGAGAGTACTTAGAGGTACTTTTGTGAAAACATTTTGCACTGAGGAAGTCTCACAGTCTACAGAGCCTTATTAAGAGGGATGGTACTTTATAAGCAGGCAAGAAAATTGCTCTAAAATAACACATGACTGGAAGGGATACCCTGCATTACCACAGAAATTCACTCCAAATCACAAGCTATTGAACAGAAGTGATGAGATTGAAACAGTTCACCTCTCATTTGTTCCCATAGCTCAAAAGGTTTTTCAGGACTCTATAGAAAAACCTTCAGGAAAAACCCAAAGCAAAGACATGAGAAGAGGGTATTATGGAAGAAAGGGGCAGATCAAGGACTTTTCTAGAACAGCTAGCTCCTGCACCAACTGGAAATTTTACTGCTCTATTGATCTTACAAGCTGGGTCTTCATCATTATAGAGGAACTTTTAGGTCACAACCTGAACTGATGATTGAGCACCTAGTGAAGGGGTATGAGTGACCCAGAAAGCACAGGTGCAAGCAATTTACCTGTGCATCCTCTTCCCTCATTGATGAGTTAACCTCTGAAGGGAGAATGTTTCCCCGATGAAGGTTCTTTTCTGAGAAGGAATGCTCTACAGCCAGAGACCCTTATCATCAGCTAAGCAAGTCAGCTCTTTCTTGTATATAACTATTGGTATTTCTACTAATACTTTGTCTGGTATTACAAAGAACTTTACAGAAGCAGTTTTGGTACTTCACAGGACAATCAATCTGTTATGGTTTTATGATAAACTTTTCAAAGGTTCTATTGGTTAGCAAGCTGCTTTTGTTCAGAGAATTTCAGCATGACCAGAAATGACAGAGGTTTCTGTGCTATGTAGAGCCCTGTGTTGTGACCCACATCTTCCTTCAAACTGTAGTTGACCAGGAAAAGAAAAAAAAAATAATGTTTTTCATGGAAGTATGCTGATCATCAGGTGGTGGGAACAAAGGGTGAGTCAATATTCTTGTGAACTCCCATGGAGATGCTAACACCTATGGAACCCTAATATGCTTATGAAGACATGGTTTTTTTCCAAGAGTCATCCCATTTAGTCATCATGTTCATAAGTTTCTAATTCTTCATCTTCACTAGGGTGTAATAAATGGAAGAAAACTAGAAGAGTAGCTTAGAATTTAAACAGTGCAAGGTGTTGCACAGGAGAAGGTATCTTGGTGCTGCCTTTAATAGATAATAATGCCAAAGTCTTTCTTGCTGGTAGGCTGAGGCCTGCACCATCTGCTCAGTGTTAGCATCTTCAGAGGTGTTTAATTTTGATAAGGCTTTCTCCTCATTTAATCTAGTACAACTATAGCGGGTGTTGTGAGTCTGACAGCAGCTGATGTGCGCTTGTCAGTGTTTGGAGTGACAGAGGGGACTTATCTGTAAGGGAGGCTGGGAGGCACTGATGGACTCGTAGGAGCTTTGGAGAGGGAGATCTGTTACCACCTGTTGTTGTTTGAGAGAGGGATAGTTAGTGATGGAGTTAATTTGCATAAACTTTCTACCCAGAAGTCTTCTAGAGGCAGGTAGTATCGCTGTCAACTCAAAAGTGTTTGGTGTGGCAGACAGGATTGCTTTTAAGGAACTGTCAAAAATTTCCTGCTTGTTTTCTCTTCTTAATGATGGAGTCTTCTCTGAGTGGTGGCATGGTCCAAGCTGGTCTGATGCTGAGCTACAATGGGAACTTCAGGACAGCAGGTGGAAACGACAGATTCTTCTGGGAATGGGAGAGCAAGAGCAAGCAGGTGTACAGGATTCCTAGCTGGCACTCTCAGGGCCAGGACCCCACAGCTCTGGGATGGGGTTGGATTATCTCAGGACAGAGCCCAGCTGTGTGTCCCCAGTAAGCATGGTTGCCTCTGCCCAGAGTGACCTTAGTGATCTGGGCTTGTTCTCTCTGCCATTGCTAAATTGCATGTGCAGTGTGACAGGGAGTGAAAAGTAGGTTGGACTTGAACTGAGAACAGTCCTGTTCATTTACTTTGACAGAGGAGAAGTGTCCACCACCGAAGATCTCAGAGGTGTGTTTTTCAATTCTATTGCATAGGTGGCTGCTGTACCTTTGTGAACTAACTGCCTGTATGTTTTTCTCCATAATATTTTGAGCTGCTGGCTGCTCACAGAGGAAGCAGGGAAAGCCAAATGTGGATTATTTTTTTTTTTGTTTTTAAAAATATTTATTTCCCCTGGGCAGAAGGAATTGAGGAAGGACACATTTCGTTCTTCAAAGTTTGTCTTCTTGCAGTGTGCTTAGAATGTGGGCAGTGACCATGAGTGAAAATTTTCAAGGATGCATTGGGAACTTGGACATATCAACTGAACTGCTTTAACCTTCTAGGAAGTTTTAAACAGTTGGCTAGATTTCAGTTTTTCTGAAATATAACTGGATGATTAGCTTCACGTCTTTCACCCAGACCTACTTTCATATTTGTGGAGCCTAGCAAGATAGATTTTGGTTATTGTTTGGGGGGAAGATATGCAACAACTTAAGATAGCTGGGGAAGTCTTGTGAGGGAGTAAAAAAATGGTCATCTTTTTGGCAGTTAAAACATTATAACAGAAACAGTCTGTGTTCCTGAAGATGCTTTCTTTTTGATGCAACCAGCATCTTAACTATTTATGGTCTTCAGAAATCATATAGCAGAATTCTGTCAAAGTCAAAATGGTGTGGATGGATTCTAGCAGCCAACAAGAAAAGAGTGGTGTTTCCTCTATTTCCTTCTATATTATGTAATATCCCCCTCTCCCCC
>VXAB01006854.1:0-14403 GCA_013399175.1 Odontophorus gujanensis | reverse complement strand
AGACACTCAGTAGCTAATACTATATAGTGTTGTGGTAAGTTAGTAAAGTAGTAAGTTGCTAGATGGCATCCTGAAGTAACAGTTGCTATGCGACCAGCATCAAACCTTAACATCTATATGTAGAGGTCACTTATAATGCATAAGCTCAAAAACAGTGCAACATTTTCTCTTGTACTTGAACACTGAAGTGTTACTTCCAAGCTTATTGTTTTTGTTTGTTGTGAATGTGAAAATACTTCTATAATCTATGGTTCCTGAACCTGGGGCCATAGGAAGAAGTCCATTTACTATCACCCATGAACTTCATTTGTGCAAAGATCATTAATTCATCCTTGATTTCAAAATTAATGTCGGTTAATAATGCCTGTACAAACACATCAGGAAAAAAAAAGAAAAAAGACAATCCTCACTACTTCCAGTTTGATTAACTGCTGTTTATCATTACTCTTTGCTTCAGTCTTCTAGCCAGTTTGCAGACCATGTGTTAGTAATTCTTTTTCCAAGCCAATTTGATTTACCCACTAATGGTTTCATGGAACACATTATTAAATAGTTCACTGAAATCTAAACACATATCTTTCGTATTCCTTTCACCCACTGATTATGTAATCCATCAAAAAATGAATCAAATATACCTGACAAAACCCAGACTTCAGACTTCTTGCTGCCTATTTCGTGCTGTTCTGTTACTGTAGAGATACCTATTGATACACTTCTGTGTTCCCCTTCAACTCCTTTGGTTGTTTCCATACGGCATTTTGGATAGAAATCCCATATGCAGGATGAAGGAGTCTTACAGCCACCTTGCGTTGCACAGGGCTTGAAGTCCTTACAGGAAGGAGTACCACCTTCAAGGGTGGATGCATTGCTAGATGAAAGACCTGGCCAAGTAACCGGAGATAGAGTGTGTTCACAAACTGTCATACTTGCTCCATTTTTCAAAAGGCACTTTCAGCATGGTAGGCATCAAACTGAGGAGTCAAATGGAGCACAAACAAAATTGCTTGTTGCTTTCAGATGTTTTTGTCACTGTTGGAAATGACCCAGTGATCAGAGGTGGGGAGGCTACCAGTATGTTGTTTAAATTCTTACATCTAAATCCATCTTGAAAAAGCATTTGCTGCCTCAGCTATGACTTCAAGTAAGTGTTTCAAAATGACAATGTTGAGGCTATGAATAACTCTTCATTTAATATGGCTATCTAGGAAAAGTGCAACTGCAGAGATGAGGGAAATGTTTGAATTAAGATTCCACCAAAACTGTAAAATCTGCCAACCTGCAAGTGATGTAGAAATTGAGAAACTGTATGAAAAGAGGGAATTAATTTTGACAGCTATCTAGCCCAGCAAAATGCCCATGATGTAGTGTAGTCTTCCCTCTGAGTAACTTAATTGGCAAGAGAGCCTGGAAGCAGCACCCTTGCGCCACTGGAAGGTGCTGCTGAATGCTCAGGATAAATTAAAATGAAACATGAGAGAAGTTCAACACAAAGTCAAAGTGTATCAATCAAGAGATTCTGAAATTTTCTTATACAGTGACAAAAATAAAAATGTTGCATAGAAACTATGAAACTCTTAATACTGCATTAATCTGCAGGCAAGGAGGACAAACAGAATATTTCTCTGATGGTGAAATTTTCTAGTTCTGCTCGTCTCAAGTTCTGCATGATTGGATATTCCAGCATGCAGATGTTTGTATCTTTGCATACTTGTTCTCTCTGAATACCAAACCTCAGTTCTACTTCGCTATAAAATGATGTGTTTGCAAAGACAACTCTGAACCTTGAAAGAAAATCAGAATGTTTATTCCAACTGTAGTGAGGATTGTTTAACTTTAAACCACGGGTGTCCAGCCTCCTGGCTTTTCTGGGCCACACTGAGAGAGAGGAATTGTCTTGGGCCACATTTAAAAATAGTTAATGTACACAAGTAACAAAAGTTCTTCTTGTATTTTTTTTAACTAAAACATTAAAAAAAAAAGTAAAAAAACATGAAACTAGTGGGACATTTGATCTTGTTTTTGTGAAATTCATTGATGTTTGATTCAATGGAAGCGGTTGCAGTCCTACTCTGTTGCAGCTTCATGCTGCTCCCTTGAGTTCTATTGCTGATCACCAGAGGAAAAAAACAGTGCCTGTCCCTCTGCTCCTCCTCATGAGGAAGCTGGAGGCCACAATGAGGTCTCTCCTCACACTTCTCTTCTTTAGGCTGAACAAACTATGGGACTTCAACCATTCCTCATGCATCTTCTCCTCCAGACACTTCACTGTCTTTGTAGCCCCTTTTTGGACACTCCTCAATAGCTTCTCTATCCTTTATGTACTGTGGCTCCCCAAACGGTATACAATACTCAAGGTGAGGCCACAGCAGAATAGTGTAGAACAGAATGATCACTTCCCTTGACCAGCTAGCAGTGCTGTGCTTGATGTACCCCAAGATATGGTTGGCCTTCTTGGACATACTGTTGACTCATGTTTGACTTGTTGATCAAGACCCCCATATCCTTTTCAGTGGTGCCACTCTCCTGTGCCTTATCCTCTAGTCTGCATGTCTAGCCAACGTTGCCCCTTCCTAGGTGCGCAATCTGACACTTACTCTTGTTTAACTTCATACAACTGGTGATTGCCCAGCTCTCTAATTTGTCTAGATCTCTCTGCAAGTCTTCTCCATCCTCACTGGAGTCAACAGCTCCTACCAATTTAGTATCATCAACGAATTTGCTCAACATGCCTTCTAGTCCTACATCCAAGTTGGTTATGAAAACTTCTTAAAGAGAACTTGCTCTGAAATGGAGCCCTGGGGATCCCCACTAGCAACTGGCTGTGAGCCAACCTTTTATTCTGACTCTCTGGGCCCAAATCATCAGCCAGCTGTTCATTCATCACATTATGTTTTTGTTTAGCTGCATGGTGGGTATCTTGTCCAGAAGGATACTGTTAGAAACAGTTCTGAAAGGTTTACTGAAATCCAAAAAGATAATGTCAGCTGGCTTCCCATGACCAACTACATGGACGTTGTTGTCATGAAAGGAAACTAAATTAGTTAAACAGAACATTCCTCTCATGAACCCTTGTTGGCTGTAAGCAGTGACTGCATTGTCCTTCAGGTGTTCTTTAATATCTCCAGCGCATTCTTCTCAGTTATTTCACTAGGCACTGAAGCAAGACTGACAGGCCTGTAAACACCAAGGTCTTCTTTATTGTCCATACTAAAAATTGGAACAACATTTGCAGCTTCCAGTCAACTGGGACCTTTTCCAAGGCCATTGAAAAATAACTGAGAGTTCTTGTGGTGACACCATCCATCTCTGGGAATGCCCAGGAATGAATCCCATCAGGCCCCATGACCTTGTATTCATCCAGGTGGAGCAGTGTATGGGGACTGCCGAGTCATAGCCTGAACCACTGAATGAGCTCCTGAAGGAAAGACCTGGTCAGCCCTGGGAGCACAGGTGAAGCCAATTCACCTGTTTGACTGGAAGGGGTGGAGCCTGGTGCCACCTCTCTTAGACCTGACTGCCACTGCAGAAGGATCTCGTGTTAGAGATACTTCCTTTGGAGTTCTTTCTCTGAAAGTCTAGATCCTTGGAGACAGGTAAGCATTTGTTTTTTCTTTCTTTTTGTAGCCTTTCTTTGTTTGTGCTGGTTCCTTTGCCTTTACAGGCAACAAATCCTGTCTAGGATTAGGGCTGTCTGGGAGTTGGTTCTTATTGCAGTTATGGCCCTCTGAACTGGGGCACTGGGGGTGCTACAACCTATAATCAGTGTTGATAGAAGAGGCCTTAGAAGTCTTTGTGTTTTCTATGCCACTCTTTGTAAGAGGCATGTAAAATATTCATCAAATTATGAACCAATATCCTCTCTGATTCTCCTTCTGTTGTTAGCATAATTTAGAAAAAAACAAACTTCCTTATTATTCCCCATTGTATTTGTCAGCTTCAACTCTAACTGTGCTTTGGCCAATTGGGCTATCACCCTACAAAGGCTAGGACTATCCCTGTAGTCTTCCCATGTCATCTGACCTTACTGCCAGCACTGTCTTTTTCCACCTAAGCTCTAAAAGGAGATTGCTGTTCAGCCAAGCCAGATTCCTTCCCTGTCTGCTTGGCTTCTGATGTTTTGGAGTTGCCTGTCCTTGTACTTTCAGGAGGTGGTACTTTAAAAAAGGGGTCAACATTGATAGACTCCAATGTCTTCAAAAGCAGCTTGTCTGGTTGCAACTTATTATGTTCCATTTGACAATCCACAGGCAATATATTGGTGTTGATTAAAAATAGTTGCGGGCGTATGAATTTTTTTATTTTTATTTTTTCCGGAGAATTTGAAACTTATTTTGAAATTCATTTATGAAAGTAGAAGGAAGCTACTTTTTTCTTTTGCCATTCGCAGGATTGTGTTTAGCTAACGTATGAAAATGTGCAAAATTATTTTCTGTGACTTGAGCTTGCTGTAATTCAAACTTCATTTCAAATACTGTTTTTTTTTTGCTTGTTTGTTTGTTTTATTTTGAAACATAGCATTTTCACCTTGAAGATGCATGTTTAATTCATTCAAATGAACGTTCATCAGTAAAAATGCTTAATCTGTGAGCAAGTTTTTGTCTTCAAATTCTGGCACAGATTTTCCTTTTGGTTCTGTAACTTGATGTCATGTCACAGACTGCAAAATCTTGTTAGCATTTTACCTTGACTTACTTACCTTACTTCAGGAAAGTAAACTGTGTCTCTGTAATCAGCCTTCATACTCCAAGGGAGCTCCTGGAGTTGGCAGAATCACTAATCAAATACATAATAATGTCAAAATTTTGAAATCCTGTGGAGCTGCATTACTATCTGTTCAGGGCAGCATGGGGGCTGTATGTTGAACGTGCTTACTTTAAACTTTGGGTTAAATCTCAGTCATTACTTTATTTAGTTTTTCATATGGTAATGTTATGTCTGATTAAATGGGTGCCTCTGTAAATGTAACATTGTGCCCATGTTGCTGAATGCTCCAGGCAATAAGTTAGTGTCAAATATGGAGCTTTTACCTTGGCTTTCTGTACATATATTATCGTCTCAGTAGAGTTGAGACTGAACTGGTAAATGGCAGCAGTGGTCCACTGCTTTGTATTGGTTTTTACTAGCTCTATGCACAAAACATCTAGGCTGATACTCTGTATCATTACTATGTAAACTCTGGTACAAAATGAATACCTTGTATTATAAACTCATGTCATATTACACCTGCAGGCCTTCAGTGAAATGATACATATATGACCTTTTACATGGAAAAATGTACTACTGCTATGAACATAGCTATACTTCACCCTCTCTGTTGGGGTTGCCCCTTATTTAAAAAAAAATTACAGTTTTACGTACTCATTTTCTACAGAAAATTTATACTAGACTTTTCCATCATATTTTTGCTGTTTTTCTTATTTTTTTTGTAGGCTGAGTTATCTAAGTAGCACAGTCAGATTAGATATAGACCTAATGTACCTAACATTTTTCCCACGTGACATAATTCCACCTAGCTTAATGCATTTCAAACACTTCGTCAGAGCGTCTTATTTTCTTGATTTTTCCCCACTGTTGTCTGGTTCTATCTCTGATAGCAAACCTAAATATGCTTGGCCCCAAATTTGTGAGCAAAGGTGAGGCATCTGAGATCTGAAAATGTGCTCCTGGATTTCCCTACCAAACTGGAGTGAGGTTTCACTGCTCTTGGAGATGAAGTGTTTACCTTGCTGGAACAGAAAGAGTTGGCCATGTTGAGTGAGGTGCCTGGGTACCATACGAGGGCAGTTTTATGCTGTATCAGAACTGGGAGTATGCAGACTTCTGAGTAGTAGGGTGGTGGAGCACCTAGGAGGTGGTTAAGTAGATAGGAGTGCTTCCTTTCTGCCCATAGGGCACCTTTGCATGCTGAAGGAAAGATGAAAGCATATAATACTGTTTGCCAATATACCTTACCAACAGACACCTGGGGCATCAGTGGGATAATTCCAAAGAGCCAGTGCAGGCTAATGTCTGCTCTGCATTCACCTGTATCTGTGAATATATTCACAGCTCATCTGTGAAATCTACAGCTGGAGAAAGATTAAAAATCACTACTCCTATCAGAAAAAGGCAGATCTAGTGTACCTGAGGTGTAGTATGCTTTGAGCTGGCACCTCACAGGGTGGACCTGCCACCTCTCTTGTGCCAATTATGCTAGTCAAATCGCAAGCCAGCACAGGGATCTGATCCAGCAAAAAAGCTGCTCTGTTATTTCAGCTGCACAAGTTTCCCACCACCCAACCTGTATCCTAGATGAGTTCAGTAGGAGATAGGTTGAAATCTAGAGCTTGTGGACTCCAGAGATCTGGAGGTGAGGACTCCCTCATCTCTTTCACAAGTGGTAATGAAATCAGTACAAGCATAACATAATATGCCTACAAAACAAGACTGTATCTTCTGGGAGTTAATACCTCACTCACAAAAAAGAGAATTTTTGTGACACTGCTGCTCAGTTTAAAATGTAACGTATGTCACTGAGTTCAGATTTTATGTTGTATTGTACTGATGAAGAAACATCAGGTAATGTTGTAATTAAAGGCTGGACCCCATGCACAGAGCAGATTACATCGGTCATTCAGTCTTCACTCCAGTTTGATTGTTGCACATTAATATAGGTTTCTGTGTGGAGAACAATCAGCTGTGTTTACAAGTGTGATCTTCACTGCAGGAGAATTCAAGTATTATCGATCTCCTATTCAGAAAGGATATTAAGAGTAAAAACCCAGATTTGCAAGAAGATTGTCTTGGCTCAGCCTTTTCTTTAGAGTAGTACAAAGTATAAACCTTGTCTCTTCTCTAAAACTTATTTGTCTTCTGAACCCTGAACTTTCACACTGATGTAAATTCATGGTTATGAGACTGACGTATCAAGCCTATAAAACACAAAACTTTAGAGATAAAGTTTGACTTTTTTGCACATTTGGTGATTTGGTATAGATTCTGGTCTCACAATCATAAGCTACTTCTGTTAATAAAGTGATGTATAAACTGCTTCAGCGTAGCCAAGGTGGCAGTTATCTGTTGTGTGAGTAAACTATGTTCCACAAACTTAATATGATTTATAATAAACAAGAAAAAGATGACATTTCTTACCGGTAAAGGAAAAAATCTTT
Source organism: Odontophorus gujanensis (assembly GCA_013399175.1). NCBI lineage: Eukaryota > Metazoa > Chordata > Aves > Galliformes > Odontophoridae > Odontophorus > Odontophorus gujanensis. The sequence goes on along the minus strand of VXAB01006854.1, from coordinate 7,252 downwards.
CTCAGTAGAAAGACTTAAATAAAATGACACCACTGCTTCCTTGTGGTTTTAGGGTGCCCAAGAAAATAAAGTTCTAATCAGATTTGGAGTGTTGGAGGACTTCTACCTAGACCCCTGTTAAGCTGCATGCTTGTAAGAGCTTTTGTTGTGGCCTACTGCTTTGCTTGGGCCTGCCCAGGTGAAACTATCTCTGCAGAAAATCTTGATGCTTTTGATTAACTCACTATTTGTACACTCTAGAGCATTTTTCTGTGTTAGAGCATGTAGTTTAAGAGCTGGCAAGGAGGTAGTGCAAATCAGGCTGCAGAGCTTGGGTCTGCTTGTGTATGACTATACATATGTTAGCTGCCTTTCTCTCTCAAAGGCAAAGATTGGATTAATTGTCTTTCTGCCATGCTGTGGTTGCTGAAGGCAATAAAACACAAGAGTGTTAAAAATACAAATAAAATGAAGCCTATCTGGTGTTTTACACCTGGCAAAGTTCATCATGGGCCAGGTTCAGGGTCATTGTTGTCACAAAGACCTGCGGAGTAACAAGCGTTCTTGTTTATGTATCATAGAATGGCTCTGTAGATTGGAAGGGACCTTGAAGATCATCTAGCTACAGCTAGATACCAATGGGCCTCTCCAACCTGGCCTTGAGCATCTCTAAGAATGGGTATATAAAACTTCTCTGGGCTGCCTGTTCCAGTGCCTTAGCTGAGACTGTCAGTGAAAAAATTCCTCCTGACATCTAATCTAAGTCTCCCTACTTGCAGTTGAAAACCATTCACCCCTTGTCCTATCACTATCTACTTGTGTAAAAAGTTGTTTTTCCTCTTGCTTATAAGTGTCATTTACTGGAGTAAAATACTAGAAGACCGCTACAAGGTCTCCCTGGAGCCTTCTTGTCTCCAAGCTGCATAAGCTTGGAATGCCTCTGCTCCAGAGCAGAGTTAACTGTTCGGCAAGATACTTGGCTCTGGAATTACCTTGGCTGGTTAAGGGGTAGTCCTGTCAAGGAGCAGCAGCCAGGCACCATTGTCTTCTGCATGGCAGTAGTGTTCTGATGTTGTGGGGGTGGAGCCACAACATCAGAAGGAGCAGAGGCCAGCTCCACACATCAAGACTGCTTCCACCAAGAGGGAAGGAAGGGTGATTGTCATAGGTAACTCCCTTCCAAGAAGAATGGAAGGTCCTATGTGTTGCCCTATCCTTACCAGAAGGGAAGTATGCTGCCTTCCTGGGACCCAGGTCAGGGATGTTTCTAGGAAACTTCCTGATCAGATTCACCACTCTGATTATTATCCTTCATTGACAGTTCAGGTCAGCAGCAATGAAGTTGCTGAGAAAAGTCTGAGGAGTACCAAAAAAGGACTTTAAGGGACTGGGGTTGTGAGTGGATGGAGTGGATGTACAAGTTCTATTTTCCTCTATCCATTCAGCAGCAGGGAAGGATACTGAGAGGAGAAGGAAAACCCATCTTGTAAACATGACTGAGAGGCTAGTACAATCACAAGAGTTTTGGGCACCCACTAGAGATGGACATAGGGTAGCAGTGACAGGATTGGGGGTGAGGCAATGAGCTGAGCTGAAGTGCATCTACACCAATGCATACAGCATGGGCAATAAACAGGAGGAGCTGGAAGCCACTGTACAGCAGGGAAACTATGACTTAGTTGCCCTTATGGAAACATTGTGGGACTGCTCCCACAATTGGCATCCTGCAACAATGGCTATAAGGTCTTCAGAAGGGGTAGGTAAGGAAGGAGTGATGGTATAGCTCTCTACTGAGAGAGTGTTTTGATATTGTTAAGCTCAGGGCTGGAAAGGTAAGCTTGAATCCCTACTGGAGGGAGAGTCAACAAGACAGACATCCTGGTGGGGTTCTGTTATAATCTGTCTAACCAGGATGAATAGACAAATGAGATTTTAAAAACAGCTGGCGGAAGTTGTGCAATCACCAGCTCTTGTTCTTATAGTGGACTTCAACTTCCCTGACATATGCTAGGAATACAATACAGCACAGAGGAAGCAGTCCAGGAGATTTCTAGAGAGCGTGGAAGATCTCTCTCTGATGCAAGTGGTACCGGGAATTTACTCTCCTAGACCTGCTTTTCACAGGGAAAGACAGAAGTGAGATTTGGAGGCCAGGAGCTGTCTTGGACAGAGTGACTACAGAATGGCTTCAGGAGAAAAAGAAAATCTGCCTCCAGTGGGAGATGGGATAGGCAACTCAGGGAGACAGAGAAGTTGTTAAGGTACACAGGGAGAAAATTAGAAAGGCAAAAGCCCAGCTTGAATTCAACTTGGCGGTTGTAGTAAAAGTGAAGAAAAAACATTTTTACAAATATATTAACAGTAAGAGGAAAGGCTAAGGAGAATCTCCATGCTTTACTGGATGCAGCAGGGAACTTGACCACTGAGGATAAGGACAGGGATGAAGTTCTCAATGCCTTTCATCTGTCTTTAAAAGTCCCACCAATTATCCTCAGGGTTCTCTACCCCTGACCTGGAAGTTTTGGATGGGGAGTGGAATAAACAGCCATGATTTAGGTGAAAACAGTTAGAGACCTGCTACTCCACCTGGACTCTAACNCCCCTTGTCCTATCACTATCTACTTGTGTAAAAAGTTGTTTTTCCTCTTGCTTATAAGTGTCATTTACTGGAGTAAAATACTAGAAGACCGCTACAAGGTCTCCCTGGAGCCTTCTTGTCTCCAAGCTGCATAAGCTTGGAATGCCTCTGCTCCAGAGCAGAGTTAACTGTTCGGCAAGATACTTGGCTCTGGAATTACCTTGGCTGGTTAAGGGGTAGTCCTGTCAAGGAGCAGCAGCCAGGCACCATTGTCTTCTGCATGGCAGTAGTGTTCTGATGTTGTGGGGGTGGAGCCACAACATCAGAAGGAGCAGAGGCCAGCTCCACACATCAAGACTGCTTCCACCAAGAGGGAAGGAAGGGTGATTGTCATAGGTAACTCCCTTCCAAGAAGAATGGAAGGTCCTACGTGTTGCCCTATCCTTACCAGAAGGGAAGTATGCTGCCTTCCTGGGACCCAGGTCAGGGATGTTTCTAGGAAACTTCCTGATCAGATTCACCACTCTGATTATTATCCTTCATTGACAGTTCAGGTCAGCAGCAATGAAGTTGCTGAGAAAAGTCTGAGGAGTACCAAAAAAGGACTTTAAGGGACTGGGGTTGTGAGTGGATGGAGTGGATGTACAAGTTCTATTTTCCTCTATCCATTCAGCAGCAGGGAAGGATACTGAGAGGAGAAGGAAAACCCATCTTGTAAACATGACTGAGAGGCTAGTACAATCACAAGAGTTTTGGGCACCCACTAGAGATGGACATAGGGTAGCAGTGACAGGATTGGGGGTGAGGCAATGAGCTGAGCTGAAGTGCATCTACACCAATGCATACAGCATGGGCAATAAACAGGAGGAGCTGGAAGCCACTGTACAGCAGGGAAACTATGACTTAGTTGCCCTTATGGAAACATTGTGGGACTGCTCCCACAATTGGCATCCTGCAACAGATGGCTATAAGGTCTTCAGAAGGGGTAGGTAAGGAAGGAGTGATGGTATAGCTCTCTACTGAGAGAGTGTTTTGATATTGTTAAGCTCAGGGCTGGAAAGGTAAGCTTGAATCCCTACTGGAGGGAGAGTCAACAAGACAGACATCCTGGTGGGGTTCTGTTATAATCTGTCTAACCAGGATGAATAGACAAATGAGATTTTAAAAACAGCTGGCGGAAGTTGTGCAATCACCAGCTCTTGTTCTTATAGTGGACTTCAACTTCCCTGACATATGCTAGGAATACAATACAGCACAGAGGAAGCAGTCCAGGAGATTTCTAGAGAGCGTGGAAGATCTCTCTCTGATGCAAGTGGTACCGGGAATTTACTCTCCTAGACCTGCTTTTCACAGGGAAAGACAGAAGTGAGATTTGGAGGCCAGGAGCTGTCTTGGACAGAGTGACTACAGAATGGCTTCAGGAGAAAAAGAAAATCTGCCTCCAGTGGGAGATGGGATAGGCAACTCAGGGAGACAGAGAAGTTGTTAAGGTACACAGGGAGAAAATTAGAAAGGCAAAAGCCCAGCTTGAATTCAACTTGGCGGTTGTAGTAAAAGTGAAGAAAAAACATTTTTACAAATATATTAACAGTAAGAGGAAAGGCTAAGGAGAATCTCCATGCTTTACTGGATGCAGCAGGGAACTTGACCACTGAGGATAAGGACAGGGATGAAGTTCTCAATGCCTTTCATCTGTCTTTAAAAGTCCCACCAATTATCCTCAGGGTTCTCTACCCCTGACCTGGAAGTTTTGGATGGGGAGTGGAATAAACAGCCATGATTTAGGTGAAAACAGTTAGAGACCTGCTACTCCACCTGGACTCTAACAAGTCCATTGGGTCAGATTGGATCCAGGTGAGATTGCTGAGGGAGATGGTGAAGGTGATGCCAAGCTGCTTTCCATCATCTGTCAGTGTTCCTGGTCAATGGGTGAGGTCCTGCCTAATCAAACCTCTTACATTCAGTAGAAGGAAGTAAAGATTCTGTAGTGCGCACGAAAAAGTGGAGCAGCAGGGGAGTGGTGTGGAACCAGGAAAGGTGGCCTGAATTAGGCAAGGGATTATTCCATACCACCTGACACTATGTGGAAGGCTTTAAAACTGTGGGGAGTTGGCTAGATATTTCAGCTTCTGCTTGTGGATTGTCTGGGTATTGGTTGGTGGGTGGCAAGACGTTGTGTTGCTAGCAGGGCACTAGTCAGAAAATGGTTTTATTGTTAGTGGGACATTTGTTGTCAGGTAGTAATAGTGTTGTGTGTGTGTATATATATATTTATATATTCANTCCTGGGACCCAGGTCAGGGATGTTTCTAGGAAACTTCCTGATCAGATTCACCACTCTGATTATTATCCTTCATTGACAGTTCAGGTCAGCAGCAATGAAGTTGCTGAGAAAAGTCTGAGGAGTACCAAAAAAGGACTTTAAGGGACTGGGGTTGTGAGTGGATGGAGTGGATGTACAAGTTCTATTTTCCTCTATCCATTCAGCAGCAGGGAAGGATACTGAGAGGAGAAGGAAAACCCATCTTGTAAACATGACTGAGAGGCTAGTACAATCACAAGAGTTTTGGGCACCCACTAGAGATGGACATAGGGTAGCAGTGACAGGATTGGGGGTGAGGCAATGAGCTGAGCTGAAGTGCATCTACACCAATGCATACAGCATGGGCAATAAACAGGAGGAGCTGGAAGCCACTGTACAGCAGGGAAACTATGACTTAGTTGCCCTTATGGAAACATTGTGGGACTGCTCCCACAATTGGCATCCTGCAACAGATGGCTATAAGGTCTTCAGAAGGGGTAGGTAAGGAAGGAGTGATGGTATAGCTCTCTACTGAGAGAGTGTTTTGATATTGTTAAGCTCAGGGCTGGAAAGGTAAGCTTGAATCCCTACTGGAGGGAGAGTCAACAAGACAGACATCCTGGTGGGGTTCTGTTATAATCTGTCTAACCAGGATGAATAGACAAATGAGATTTTAAAAACAGCTGGCGGAAGTTGTGCAATCACCAGCTCTTGTTCTTATAGTGGACTTCAACTTCCCTGACATATGCTAGGAATACAATACAGCACAGAGGAAGCAGTCCAGGAGATTTCTAGAGAGCGTGGAAGATCTCTCTCTGATGCAAGTGGTACCGGGAATTTACTCTCCTAGACCTGCTTTTCACAGGGAAAGACAGAAGTGAGATTTGGAGGCCAGGAGCTGTCTTGGACAGAGTGACTACAGAATGGCTTCAGGAGAAAAAGAAAATCTGCCTCCAGTGGGAGATGGGATAGGCAACTCAGGGAGACAGAGAAGTTGTTAAGGTACACAGGGAGAAAATTAGAAAGGCAAAAGCCCAGCTTGAATTCAACTTGGCGGTTGTAGTAAAAGTGAAGAAAAAACATTTTTACAAATATATTAACAGTAAGAGGAAAGGCTAAGGAGAATCTCCATGCTTTACTGGATGCAGCAGGGAACTTGACCACTGAGGATAAGGACAGGGATGAAGTTCTCAATGCCTTTCATCTGTCTTTAAAAGTCCCACCAATTATCCTCAGGGTTCTCTACCCCTGACCTGGAAGTTTTGGATGGGGAGTGGAATAAACAGCCATGATTTAGGTGAAAACAGTTAGAGACCTGCTACTCCACCTGGACTCTAACAAGTCCATTGGGTCAGATTGGATCCAGGTGAGATTGCTGAGGGAGATGGTGAAGGTGATGCCAAGCTGCTTTCCATCATCTGTCAGTGTTCCTGGTCAATGGGTGAGGTCCTGCCTAATCAAACCTCTTACATTCAGTAGAAGGAAGTAAAGATTCTGTAGTGCGCACGAAAAAGTGGAGCAGCAGGGGAGTGGTGTGGAACCAGGAAAGGTGGCCTGAATTAGGCAAGGGATTATTCCATACCACCTGACACTATGTGGAAGGCTTTAAAACTGTGGGGAGTTGGCTAGATATTTCAGCTTCTGCTTGTGGATTGTCTGGGTATTGGTTGGTGGGTGGCAAGACGTTGTGTTGCTAGCAGGGCACTAGTCAGAAAATGGTTTTATTGTTAGTGGGACATTTGTTGTCAGGTAGTAATAGTGTTGTGTGTGTGTGTATATATATATTTATATATTCATCACATTTTTGTTTCTATTTTCCTTTTTTGTCTTAGTTTTTATCTCAACCCACCAGGTCTATTTTGCTTCCCCTTCTCTCCCTCATCCTTCTTGGGGTGGGTACAGTGAGTGAATGGGTTTGTGATGCTGAGCTGCTGCTGGGTTAAACTATCAAACTAACTGGACTTCTGAAAGAGCTCAGGTTTTCTTCAAGTCTTTGCCTGAAAATTGTGGTTTGAAGAATTCACAAACTGACTTCAAAAGTTGTCCAAAGTGTTTCTGGGGAATAAGAAACATTTCACCCTATTATTCCTTACTAGCATTTTCTACTGTAACAACTAAGAAATAAATCATTTCTGGTGAAATCTATTTTTAATCCAGTACATCATGACTGAAATGCAGATCCTTTGCAACAGGATGTTCTTGAGAAAGCATAACTGCATGAGGTGAGATGAGGAATCTCCAGTGGGAACACTTGCCATATCTGTGATGGAAGAGAAGTCTGGAAGTCAGTGCACATCAGAAGGAAAAAACATATTTGGAAAAAGTATAAAAGAAAGAAGTTGAATAAAGCAGATCCTCACAAACTTACACAGTGCTGTCTGTTCTAAAATTTT
>VXAB01006853.1:19866-34802 GCA_013399175.1 Odontophorus gujanensis | reverse complement strand
TAATGAGATGAGTGCTGCAGAAAAAAAAAAGGGGGGGGGGGGCAATATTGAGACTTCCTATGTGGGAACCTCAGCAAAGTCTTCCATCAAGAATGAACAATGTCTATATAGACATATATAGAAGTCCTTGTCTGAAAATGAGTAAATGGGCAGAAAAATGTTAGTTATCTGGATAATAAATCTTGATAATTAGCTTGGAAAGAGCTGGTTCAGTGCATAGCAGAATTTATGATGAATGAACAAATAATACTTGCAAAAAGAAAGGCAAGCTGAAAAGCTGCTGAATATGGAAAATAAGAGTTGCAGGAAGACTTTTTGTGCTTGTAACAAAACAGGCAGAAAATTAATCATCCTATACCATAATTTATATTCTCTGTTTCTGGCAATTTCAGTTTTTCACTTTTCTTTCCTTTTATTTTTACTGTCCTTTTCAAAAAATGGTGGACAGAGTTAAACTCTAGTCTGCTTTATTTTAGTATGTCATTCATAATAAATCATTAGCAAATCTATTTCAGAATCCAAATCTCCAAAGATGAATTCTCTCCTTTTAAGCATCCTTGCACATTTGAGGATGTACGTGTGGTCTTCAGAGTAAAAATAAGAAATGTGAGTCGAAGACATAGAGAGCAAACAAGAACATACTCTGCTCCACATCAGAGTTCCTATCAAATAGTCAGAACTGTCTTCTTTATTAAATTGTTAGTTACTTATAAAATACTATTACTGATACACTGGAAGTATATGATAGGCATTATAGAGTAAGGCCAACAAGATACTAGTTTAGAGAGCTACACTGCACTTCCTAGTTTGGACCTTCTTTATAGTTTCTCATATTTGCAGTACGAAAAATAGTTAGCTAAGTATATGTATTAAATTACTGATATTTTAGGTACGTCTTGAAATATACCTATAAGAAAAGTCTGTTTTAGTGATTATAGAAACATTAAGAATCAGGAAAAGCTACTCATAAAGGGGACTACCTTTCATTGCAAAGGAGTGGCACAGATGGAAAAGGATCAGGTTTACATTCTATGTCTAATGCTTATATAATCTGAACACATTGTTTCAAGATCTTATTTCATGCAGTATAATTTAATATATACATGTCAACGGTTTACGGGCAGGTTCGACCCGGTTCCGTGACGATTGGTGTGGGGGACCCACGGACCCACGCCCCAGGAAAGGGGAAGGGGAAAAGGGAAAAGGGAAAAGGGAGATGGGCCTAGGAACAAAACAGCAGCAACGATCTGAGGAGGAAAACTAATTTACTAAATAGATATCGGAAAGCAAAATAACACACTATAATACAATATAATTGGAATTAAAGCTAATAAATCAAATAAAATTAACAAGAGAGAGTGTCCGATAAACCAAAGGCCTTATGCTAACGCTGAAGGCGAGACGGCAGCGAGCACCCACTGCTGAGTCCATCCCAAAGGAAAGAGAGTGTCCTGTGACCGCAGACAGTTTTTATCTCCCCGTCTGAGCGTAAATATGTAAAGACGCAAAGCATCACAAAGTCTTCTGGGGAATGTAGTTCTTCTTCTCTTCTGAGACAGGTATACCTGGAACTATCGATGATCCACGGAGCTGCAGCATTAACTCCTCAACTCCGAATGCACCACATGATGTTATGATGTGGAATACCAGTACCAAAAATCATAAAACCATGACAATACATAAATCTTTCAGATAAGAAGTGGAATTCTGCCATAAAACAAGATCCTCCTGAAATACATTTCTGGTATAAATCTGTAGATTAAAAAGAGATATATCAGAAATTAACATGAGTCTTCCTACACCTCAAAAACTGTAGACACCTCAGTTTTACCAAGAAATGTATTGGAGACAGGTGGGCATTACAACTTTTAGTGAAAACTGAAAGCTCCTTTGTGACTTGAGTATAGAATTGTTCTAGAGCTAACATGAGTTGTTTTCTGTAGTATAGGAACTGCTGTAACTGAATCAGTACAAATTCATTGATGACATAAGTTACACTTAAAAAAGCAGAATCTTCATATGTTTATGGACTTTTCTGTTTTTCTGTCTGTGTTCCAATAAAAGCAGAGCTTGTTAAATCTATTAACTGAGGTCATAGATACATGTTTCAGAATTAGGTTTTTAATGCCTTCATGGAATTATACTCTGGAGAATCACTTAGTAATGTGAGATTGATAGAAACTAAGTGAGAACACAATAAAAAATGGGTGAAAAGTAATTAAGCAAATAATATTAAGAATGATAATAAAATATTGTCATTAATTACACAATTACATTCACATTAATATGTTAAAAATAACAAATATAGTAGGTTATAAAGTAACATGATAGGGGTTCAATTACTATTTATTACAATAACTTTCGTCAATTTACTTAGATATAATTTAATATTAGTTAGGGCAGAATTTTTAAACGTGACTATCTGTAGGCTATCACACTAATATTCCTTGAGTCAATCCATGTTTAATTTTGCACATCACTGAGATGTAAAGCTAGCCACCTGTGTGATTCCTAATGACAAAAATGTGTTTTGTTTATAAGTGTCAACGACATGAGTCACAGATGCACATTTAATTGTGGATTGATATATGAATTAACAGTATAGTACCATGGTACTTTTACAATTACAATGTTCTTAGAGAGATGACGAAACTCACAAGGTTTTTCACTAAATGGAGATACACAGTTATCACACAAGGACTTCTTCCTACATTATATTGCATATCTATTATATTATACTAGACACTTTAGGTACATCTTACCTTCTTAAAATGAAAACATTTAATACCATATGATATATGTAGAGCTGGCGCAGCTGAGTCCTGAATGTCTGACCAACTCAAATTTCATTTTAAGCCATTTCCTTCATTTGTCCTCTCAATCCAGTATTGGTAGAAAAGAACAGTTAGAAACTTCTTCAAATATTTACAGATTCCCTACTCAACCATTCTGAGGAAAGCACTTGACACATGCGCCATTGCTGACCTTAATTCTCTTCTGTTCCCAGATATATATGCTATATATTATACATGCTATGTGTAGCATATATAATTCCTAGAAGCAAAATATCCCAAGACAAATAGGATCAATAATCAAAATAGCACATAGAATCATACAATTCTACGCACCATATTCTAATATGACTGAATATGTGAATATTCTATTATATTCTATTCCCATCATACACATTCTAAACATTAGGTGACCCACCACTGCTGACGATCAGCACCACCATGATATTTCTGGATCAAAGAGAAGTGAACTGCTTTGTTTTGCTGTGTTTGTATATCTGTCTGTCTGTCTGTCTATGTTTTCCCTTTTTCTATCTTTTCTCTTTATCTTCTTTTATTCTTTCCCTTCTTGTTGTAGCTGTTACCTAATACTGTCTTACCTGCATATTAATTAGCAAAATACCCAATTTTACCTCCAAGTAGAATATTAGTTGTTGTTAAGAAAGCTCTCAATAAATTGATGTGTATTATTCCTCTGAGTCTTGGATGAGTCTGTTGGTGGTGCCAACTCTCTACCAACTCCCTCAGCACACGTGGATGCATCCCATCAGGGCCCATGGATTTATGTACACTGATGTTGCATAGACACTTTCAGACCACCTCATCCCTCACCAAAGGGGGAGCCTTCCATTCCCCATGCCCTTTCACTTACCCCCATGGTAAGTTCTAGGAGTTCTGAGAGGGAATTCCCACAGTGAAGACAGAAGCAAACAAGGCATTCAGAATCTCCTGGCATTGCAAGGCTACTTCCAGCTGCTTGTAGAAGGCGTCATCAACTTCCTCCTCCTGATCAGGGGGCCTATAATACACCCCCACAACAGTATCACCCACACTAGCCTGCCCCTTAATTCTCACTCACAAGCTCTCCACTGGTACATCACCCTCCCCCAGGTGAAGTTCAATACATTCTAGCTGTTTCTCACATTAAGAGCAACTCCACCACCCTACCTCTCCATCCTGTTGTCATAAATGCCCAGAGTCCAATGGGAGTTTTTGCAATATTTTATTACAATCAAAAGGCGAAAAGCAATAAGCAAGCAGTGCTGGGTGTGCTGGGGAGTCTCCACTTCACCAATGGTGCACAAGAAAAGACTGACCCCCGCTTCTTTTATACATAGTTCCACCCAATTCCCCCAAAGTCTCCTCCTTCCTTCATTCCATGTCACTTTCTCCTTCTGCGCTTGTGTGGGCTGTTGCTAGGGGTCGTATTCTTCCCTCTGGGGGTCGTGAGGAGGAAGATAAGTTGTCTTCCTCAATGTCCCCTATTCATCCTTGGCTCCAGGTGTGCGCACATTGGGTTAGGTGTGCAAGGTTACTCGCTCAAGGTTCAGGCTTAGTTAAGGTATGCTGATACAACATTTTCTCTAGCTTAGTGGGGGCCCACACAAACATCTCGTTCTCTGTTTGCCTCTTTTCTATCCTATAAGGGAGTGTTTGGGCATTTGTGATTAATGTCCATGTTATCTCTAGTACAGTATCATCCTTGAGTCTGCCCCCCTTCCTCACCCTACTGACACAAATAATCTGCCATATCTCACACTGTCTTTCCTAAAAAGCATATAGCCATCCATGGCAGCATTCCAGTCATGCCAGCTGTCCCACCACATCTCCGTTATCGCTTTGAGATTGTGGCCTTGCAACCACACGCAGAGCTTCAACACTTCCTGTTTATTTCTCATGCTGCACGTATTAATATACAGACACTTTAGGGAAGCAGCAGGTGCAGGTATCCCTAAAGGTGTGTGAGACAATTTCAGGCAGAGAATTTGCAATGGCATCTTCTCTGGGCAGTCCTCACAAGATTCTACAGGACCATCTGGATGTATTTCCCTGCAGTATCCTACAATGTCAACATCCCCAAGCCCTTCTCTGCCCTGTTGACCTCCACACTCTTTCCCCATCAGATCTATTTGACGACTCTGAAATACTCACTTCATCCTAGTGAGCAATATTTTCTCCCCTTCCCCCTTCATATCTAGTTTTAAGCTCTCTCAACGAACCCTACCATCTCCTGGCCTAGGATCCACTTTCCCCTCAGAGACAGGAGAGACCTGTCCACAGCCATCAGGCCAGGAGCTGAGTAAACCACCCCATGATCAAAGAACAGAAAGTTCTTGTGGTTCTTGTGGTGGCATCAGCCTTTCAGCCACTTATTCAGGTCCTGAGTTTTCCTAGACTGTTCTGTATCCCTCACCACCCCAGAAGGCAGATAAGAAAACAGCATTTGTGCTCCCACTCCCTCAACCAACATCCCTAAACCCCTGAAGTCCCTTTTGATAACTCACAGGCTACCCTGAGTTATCTCATCACTGTTGTGATGAGATGCTCTGATGATGTCTCCCTGTACTTGACACTTCTGAAGCCTCACTTTGAGTTCTTTGTTCAGTTTGGGGCACCTCAGTACAGAAAGAGCAGGTCCAAAGAAGGGCAACAAGGCTTGTGAAGGGCTTGGAGAATATGCCATATGAGGAGGGACTGAAGGAACTGGGTCTGTTTAGTGTGGGGAAAAGGAGGTTGAGGGGAGACCTTATTACTCTCTTCCAATATCTGAAAGGTCCTTTACAGCAAGAGTGGGGTTGGTCTCTTCTCACTGGTGACAGGTGACAGAACGAGAGGAAATGGCCTTAACTTGAGCCAGAGTAAGTTTAGGTTGGATATCAGGAAACACTTATTTACAGAAAGGGTTATTAATCACTGGAATAGGCTCCCCAGGGAGATGGTTGAATCACCATCCCTGGTTGTGTTTAAAAACTGTTTGGATGTGGTACTCAGGGACATGATTTAGCAGAAGGTTGTTAGACTTAGGGTAGTATGGTTAGGTTGTGGTTAACTCGATGATCTTTAAGGTCTTTTCCAACCTGAGTGATTCTGTGATTCTATTATTCTATACCTTTGCTTCGTATACACTTCTGCATAAGACACTATTTTGTCAGACTTCCTCTTTGCTGTCATCTATCATACAGGAAAAAGATTTAATGGAATATTTGTGGGAAGCCTCAACCTCAACTGCCAATATATTCCTCTGATGTCATGGACCAATACAATAAAATAGGCATAACTTTCAGAGCAGCTCTTTTAGCCACAATACCATTGTTTACTGACTGGCACCCTGTTACAGTACAACTGCTCACCAACTGTCTCAGTGCAAGATCTCACCACCTGCCACCCAGTGCTCAGCAACCACTGACCAGCAGCTGCTGCACAGACAATTTTTCACAACTTTACAACCCTCTGCATGATGTTACCTGGTATGGAATAATCTGTAAGTGTAAATCATTTTAGCTTGCCAGGAATGCACTGAGTGAGAGNTTTGTTTTGTTTTGTTGTTTTTCCATTTTACAGGACCTCGTTTAGCAATTGTATCAAAATTATAAAAATGAATAGTTAACTGCCATAATGTGAGTTAACACCATGACATCTTCTTGTCTGAGTTTCAGCCTAGACAGCGCTAATTGTGCATTAATGTTTGGTGGTTGCTGAGCAATGGGTACATACGTGGGGCTGGGCTACACCATTTGTTGGGGCAGAGTTGTCACCTTCAAGGTGTGGGCAGAGGGCAGTCACAGGTTGCTAGGCCCCCTGGGACAAGGTGTTTGATATGTCCAGAGTAATGCCTTGCCTAATTCAGACTGTCTACCCTGGCTACATTCTAACCACTGTTTAGGAAGCAGCTTTCCTCTGCAAACAGCCTGACCCTCGGCCTGCAGACATCACTCATCAGTAACGAAAATACTGGTGTGATATTAACACTGTATCAGCTGAAACTAGCTCTGGCTGGAGTATGCAATTGTATTTTTTTCAGAGAGCATATAGACAATGAGTATTTGTTTCAATATAATAGAAATTAATGTTGTCAGTCTTAGAGAAGAAGTTCAGAAACAGTGCAAGCAAATAGTTCCAGTCATATGTCAGTGTTACTAATTGCAGATTACTTGCATTTCAATCAGTGAAAATAAGTAAAAAGTGAATAAGTGTAAGGAAGTGGAAATAAGTGGTTAAAAAAAATAAAAACAAAAATGTAGTAGTTGAATATCAGTATTTCTATCAGATGTTTTTATTTCATTTTAGGCTTTTTAGTATAACTTTAGATTTAATTTTGCTTATCTGAAGTAATTGCATGAATAAAAAGATTTTTAAATATCATTTAGTCAATGCAGTAAACTGACATCAGTAAATTAACTGTTTAGATAATGGAATTAAAAAAAAAAAAAAAACATAAAAAAGTAAATGAACTTCTTGCACATGAAAAAAAATGTAGAGAAGAGCTTTATACTGAATTGTATTGTACCCTACAGATAGTACAATAATTATCAGCAAAGCAACTTCATAGTTACATGAAAGAATTTCTACATGCGAATTTATTGTGGGGCAGTTTATTTCAGTGAACATGGGCATGCAATGCTGTTTTATACATCCTAGCATATCCAGTTCTTTCAAAAGAATTTATGATTTGAGGTCTACTGAGGGCATTGAAGTCTTCTGAATCCGATGATAAATCTTCATGTGTGTGATTGCTTACTTGCCTGAAATGCCATTGGATCCATCTGTTTAAGCATTGAGTCCCACTGCAATGTCTTTTACAAAGTGATAACAAAAGTTTCTAACTTCACTGTGAAAACAGATGCTTGCCTTTCACTGAGGTATGATTTTTCCAAATATTTTCCAGTGTTTGGGAAAACCTTAAATCAGTCACTGCTAATATGACCTTGCAACAAAATATGTGTTGTCTTTGCTTGGAAGAAAACCATTCAATTGGAAATTATTCCATTTGCAATTCAATTTATGACAGTAACATTTCATAAAAATCCTACGTAATTCACATTCATTCCATCATTCTGAAATTTCAAACTCCCTCAAAAGCACTATTGATAAATGCACCAAAATAAAGGAGGCATGGTATGGATAGATGGCATTTATAGTTTGTTTATTAATGGTAAAAGTGATAGTGAAAATGAAAACTGCAGACAGTACATATATATGTGGACTCTGGAAGAACTGTGTGTGTGCATCTTTTCATTGTTTTATTCTTCTTCTTCAGTTAGCAGAGGGAGAGAGAAAGAGTGAGTTTGCACCCCTCTGCCAGTCCCGCTGCAGACCAGGCTCATGGAACATTGTGACACTGCAGTGGTAGCTATCTCAGCATTCCTAATACAAACACTTTTATTTTCTATCTTCTTTACTATTGCTTTTTTCATCCCACCTCCCATCCGCAGGCTTAGCGAAACAAAACTTATATAATAAACTGTTTGGGTAAATACTTCCCTCCTTTCTGAGTCTTTATCTCATGTTGAGTATACATGTATTACGAACCATCTTGCCTCTGATAAATTTATTTGGATTACTGACTATTATGTAATGACTCAAGTAGATTAATTTATCTCCAGTGAGTGACATGATATGAATGAACTAATATTAGTAACACTGAAAACACATACTTGTTAGCCTTTGGGTGCCATTAGTCTTGCTATTAGCTCTTCATCAAGAGTTCTTACTGTATGTCAATTGAAACGCATTAAGCTGTTAGTTCATGCAGTGTGTTTTGCCAATCTCTAATGTAAATGACTGGTGTAATGGGACAACATCAAAACAAAACTGCCCCTGGATATGTAGAGTAACTGATTAAAAAGATTCAGAGAGTGATAAATGTGACAAGATGAGGTATCAGAGTATGATGAAGACTGTTCATTGCAACTACACGTATTTGCATTGTGCTAGACACATACTGTATACTGTATATATGAATGTGTATTCAGTATATGTACAAGGTATATATTATGTTATATATGTAATAGGAAGATAGTACATTTCAGAAATAGTTTCCAAGTAAGTTGAATTAGATTGATATAGCAAAACCGAGAGAAACATGAAAACAAATTTTTTATAAACTGTTGGATAAGTAAATTAAGGTTTCCCATAAGTATTCCATATCATGCAATGAGCTAATAGAATTGTGACAATTGCTATGGGAGGACTACAGTTACTAAAATACTCCAGTCTTTCCCATGTGGTTTCTGGGAGGGAGGTAGAAAGTGATGTAGTGATGGAAGGACATCTCTTTTGTTCTGTTCTGTTGAACTTGTGGCTCAATTTGTTTATTACTTTTGATTCCTTTTATATTGTATTATCTCATATTCCCCTTTAATTTTCAATAATATTATTTTCTCTTTATCTCAATCGAGCAGCAACTCCTCAGTTCCCTTCCAACTTTCTGTGAGAGGGGCTGGGTGGTAAGTGAGCAAAGAAAAAAGAAAAATTCAACCTTTGTCAGTAACTGGTGCCCAGTGTGAGTCATAATAGCAATTGAGATAATAGATATGACTGGAGCGTACTGCAGATTTGAAGGGAAATTTTGACACTGTGCCAATTTGCAGATGTTAACTAAAAATATTTTAAAATGGGATTTTTCTCCCTTCTAGTACAGCATTTTAGGGATTGAATAGAATCATTCTTCAGTCTGAGTTACTTAAAACCCACTGGAGCATTTTTAAACAAGCTACTCTTTTTTTCTGAGCTGTATATACATATGAGATAGCTTAAGATCATTGACAGGGACATCCATCTGGTGCTTGTATACAATGTGACATGATTGAAGCATTAAAAGTTACACCCCAGAGGATGTTAATAATTTTACTTCCTCTACTGCCTTCTCAGGGAATCTAACAAAGGAACAACAGATGTTTAAACAGGTTTTCGATTTTTCATCCTCCCACGGTTTTCCTTTTCTTCCCCGTGAAAATGTTGCACATTTCTGGAATGTCCAAAGTGGAATAGCCATATTGTCATGTTTCTTGAATGTGCTTCTCATTATCAATATCAGTTGAGGATCTCACCCAAAGGTAGATAATATTGAGTGGCAAGGGGTATGGAGGAATCTGGGTGAAAACTTAAGAGAAGTGGGCCCCTTTGGTGTCATGAAGTGGGTACCTGAACACGTGTAGAACCTTGAAAACTTAGGCAAATATGAAAGAGAAAAGTATTGTAGTTCAGGCAGATCTAAGGAGGCACAAATTGTTTGGGGCCTGGATTATGCCTCCTGAGCCCTATTCAACACTTTTGAAAGAAACTGCTCCATGCCAGACCTGAGACCATAACCCAGCTGGGGTTCAGACGGAATTCTGGCACTGCCATATGCCCTAGCTGAATCCATTCTTAGCCATCTAGTTTGGCTGGAAGGGTGGGATCGAATATATCCAGCACCTTGGCCCATTTAACAACTAGCTTTGGTTGCTGGAAGGCCACTTGTTCCATTTCCCCCCAGTCCCATTTTTGGCCTTTCTTTGTGCGTCCACATAGAGGCCTCAGCAGCTGCACCAGATGGGGTATAAAGAAACACCAGTATCCCAATATACTCAAGAATTCTTGCAGCTGCCTTGATGTGGCAGGGACTGGTAACGTGAAATTCATCTGTTATTGCACTGGATAGTACTTTGGTCGCTCGTAATCAAACTATAACCAGGAATTTCACTGACCAGACCTGATCCTTGCACGTCCTGTGGGTTTATATCCTACCCTTTATCTTGTAGATGGGTAGTTAATGAATTTACTGTCTTTCCTAATGCCTCCAGTGAGTCAGACTGGACTGAGTGAGTGTTAATTTAGTGGTATAGTTCCATGTTGCATGCACCTGAGGCTCCCCTAGGTTGACCCTGCCTTCATATCAGGTACTCAACCACTGTTTCATACTGTGACTAAGTGTTTCCACTACAGCCTGCTTATGTAAACAATTGTGGAAATACATTAGCAATTTAGTTGTCTAAGAGTGTGGTTTTCTCTTGATCTGTGAGGCTATAAAGGACCTTGGAGTATAAGTTGAAACTACAATTATTACACTTTTAATCTAGGCTGGAAGTTATGAACGCTTGAAATAGAACTTATTTTGTAATTTACTTATCATTTTCTGTTTCATATATTCTGTGAAGAAAGATTTGAAATCACCTCAAAGAAATTTGAAATTATATACACTTTTTGACACGTAATAATTTAATTCCTTACACAGTGATGATTGGGAAAATACTCTTAAGTATCTGATGGAAAAACAGGTCCTGTTATGTTTTTGAGATATTGCAATTGTAACTCCATAATGTTTATCAAATATATTTTTTTCATTTTTCCAGAGAAAGAGTAANGGAGAGGAGAGGAGAGGGAAGAGAAAAACTTCATAATCAGTTTAAAGATGAACATTTGAATAGTTTCAAGGACAGTTAATAAATGAACTTGGTGTATAAAAAAAACTCAATAAAATTTATGCCCATTTAACAACATTTTTCCCATATTTTGTTATTATCAACAATTTTTGTTAATCTGAATTTGCCTTGTAAAGGTTTAGCTTGTAGGTTTTTCATTTATTTTGTAGTTTATAATCAGTGATTTTCTTATGTTGGAAAGATAACCACAGGAAAAGATTGTGTACAATGTAACAGGTCTAAAATAAAATTCCAAAGACAAAAGAAAGGAGAAAAAATGAGTAATACACAACATTTTCATAAGAAATAAGTTTTTGTTGTTGTTTTTAATAGTAGTCTTTTTAAATATAGTACGAATGGAATAAAATCTTACCTCAACTGAAGTAGGATACGGGAATCTAATGCTTGAAAATCAGAGCCAAGATAATCTTTCTTGGAGTCCTGACTCAGACTATGGTCAAGACAGAATAGTCCATGGAAAAGAATATATTGCAACTGTAGAGACTTTTCAGAGGAGATTCTGCTACTTGTTTCTACTGTCTAGTTATGACTAATGTCCTGTAGTTTATGTTCTCACCACCTATGTAAATATGTAATTTTTCTTCTGTTGTGATGAAAATATGAGATTGTTCAACCAAAGCTGAATGTCATGATGGAAATCTTAAAGAACAGGGACTATACTCTTCCTTATAGTTTAACACTGTCTGAGTTCACTTATGTCCTTCTCAAATTAATATAAAATAGTCCTGAATATCACATTTGGAAAAAAAAAAAAAAAAAAGGAATGAATGTCTTTAATAACAATATATAACTTCAGCCTATAATTACTTGTTTCGTTACAGACTGAAATATTTTCCTAGTTTAATATTCCATCCTTCAAGAAAAAAACAGTCTACTACGCAGCTTCAGGGCTGCTAGCCCAACATTTAGAATCATAGAACGATAGAATGGTCTGGGTTGAAAAGGACTTCAAAGATCATTGAGTTTCAACCCTCCTTCCATGAGCAGAGTTGCCAGCCACTAGATCAGGCTGCCTAGAGCCACATCCAACTTTGCTCNTGCCCCAGACCAAGTGCAGCACCTTGCACTTGGCCTTGTTGAACCTGATTAGGTTCACATGGGCCCACTTCTCCAGCCTGTCTAGGTCACTCTGCATGGATTCCCTTCCCTCCAGTGTGTCAGCTGCACCACTCAGCTGGGTGTCATCTGCAAACTTGCTGAGGGTGCACTCATTTCTGTTGTCTATGTCATTGATGAAGGTGTTGAAGAGCACCAGTCCCAGGACTGACCCTTGGGGACCGACCGACCTCCACTAGGACATAGAACCATAGAATCACAACCCTTTGGCTGTGATCAGCCAATCAGTTCTTAATCCATCGAACAGTCCATCCTTCAAATCCATAGCTCTCCAATTTAGAGAGAAGCATGATATATAGCAAGCAACCACAACAATATGTATCTAGCGACAAGAATCCCATTTTCTCTTTGTAGTTTTCTGCATCCATTCAGTTATGAAGTAGCACCCTTTTGGGGGTTGCATAAATGACATGAAACTTAGCAATCTGTGATAAGACAAAGAAATGCTAAAACAGAAAACTGTCGTGTGTAGTGCAATAAGTTCAGTACAGGAATGTTCCTTTAGATTCTGAATGAAGTATCAAGGGATATTTACTGGCAAAAAGTACTAGAGGGAAAAGAGAAACTAATGGAGTGAATAAAGATAATCAACGTATTTCCTTCATCAGCAAAACTACGGTGTCTACAAGAAGTGGCAGTAGATTCTGTAAGTAAACTATTTATAATATCACCGTCATTCAGTTGCTGGGTAATACTTTAATTTATTGAAACTGCTATTGAAGAGTGCTTTTTATTGCTTTTGAAATTAATCACACACTTCAGCATGACATTCATAAATACAACATGTTAATTACTCCTGAGGTTAGCTGTGGAGTTGAAAAAAATGCTGAATATATTTAAGATTCTTCTTTGCTCACACAGGTGGTGCTTGTCACATTATTTTAAGATCTAAATTGTCTGATGATGGCTATCAAAGGAAAGGAAAACCATCAGGGAGAAGACATATTTGCTCTTTTCTGTAATCTGTGACATACATTACTGGCTTTTATGTGTGTATATAAACTAGTCTGTATAATCCTGTCTGTTGCTGTTCTTTACTTTCTGCATGTATGAGCATGTTATAATCTCTTAGATATATTATGCGACGTGTTTCTCATACATTTTGGTTAAAAGATGCCAAATTTCATGGCTTTATTAATAGAAGAAGTACACCTCTTATGTAATGTTTCTTAAAATACTTTTGTATTAAATATTCACCTTCTTGGGGGGGGGGAGGGGGGGAATGAGTCACCTGAACCTTAAAGAACTGTCATTCAGTTATGTTTCGCAAAAGTTAGACAGCATGTTTATATATTCTGTCTACATATGCTTTTGCTTAATACAATATGCCATCTCAGCCTCACATATATCTTATTCTCTTCTCATCTTAACATTAGTTTATGAATATTATAATAGAAGTTCTTTATTTGTTAATCCATTTTGCACAATAAACTGAAAGGTCCCTCATTTCACTGTATTTATCATCACCAAGAAAGCTATCATTTGAGATATACCATAAAAAATGCTTTGGAATTTCCATAATTCAGGAGCATCAGATTCTGCAATATTAGGCCTTTTGTTTTTGCTACAATACATCTTTGAATAAGTTGTATGTAGATTTTGTAAGAAAATAGGAACATGTTAGCCATTTTAAGAATAGGTAAAAATGGTGAATTCTTATTTCCATATCTTTTAATTGGTCTTGAATTCTTTGTCTTAAATCATTTTTTTCCTCCCCATTTTTCCTCTATTGGATATTCCTATTTTTTCCTCTATTCCTCTATCCTCTATTGGCAGCACTTCATTGAATACTTTAAGGTCATATGTCAGTATATACAAAATTCATTACAATACAGTTGTTGGAGTAGGATAATATACATTGCCACTAAATGCAATGATTGAGCTGAATTTTTCTGAGGTTCTTCAGCTGTCTGAACTTTCTGTTGATTTGATATTTCTACTTTAAGCTTTAGGTTATTTTGTCAATCTGGACGATATTAGATGTTTGTGTTTGGTTAAAAATTAGTGACACGTTTGAGACTAGAATTTGTTGCATCTAAATGCCTGGACCAAAATCACAAAACATGCATTCTTATTGTGAGTATAAATCCAAAGATCCAAAGTCAACAGTTCCTTGAACACTTAAATTTTGAAATCCATATGTATATCAGGCTGTCTAGAATAGGGAACAGCTGAGAGACAAATCATAATGGTACAGGAGAAATGTAATCCTTTACCTCTTCTCCTGCTCAGTACAGTTTTTAACTTGTCTGTTTGTTTCAATAATGCAGATGGCAAAAGGAAAATTAATCTCTTCCTCTTCTGAATATTTCATAGTCAGGTATTTCCCCTACATTTCATGAGGAAAAGAGTGTCTGTGGCTGATTTTACTTAAATTAGGCTTAAATGGACTAAACTAAGTATAGGTGCTTGAAGAAAAAACAAAATACGTCACCTGTGGAAATTCTGTACATGCAAGTTTAGGCAGAAACCACAAATATATTCCTGAATCACTTCAGATTCAGGTGATCAAGATATTGATATAAATACCAAGAAAATCTTGATATTTCTTCTTTGGTCAAGGAGTCGCCTTAATTCAGCCTTCAAAAGTTAGTATTTTAGAACA